>JARWCS010371580.1:0-10244 GCA_034783895.1 Geukensia demissa
TCTTAACTCCTAGCGGATAAACAAGGCAATTGCCCCCCTATTTCTTTATAGCAGAATAAAGTTATGGATATTCTCTATCCAACACAAAAGCAGCCGTCAACGGATTTTACAATTTGAACTGCTAACTGGTCCTATAAGATGTGTACCCTTAACCAGTGAATGTGAGATATAATTTTTGTCTCAAAAACAATCGGATGAAAAAGGCAATTGTCCCCTTAGTTCTTTATAGCAGATAAAAGGTATGTATATTCTCTATCCAATGCAACATCCGCCGACAACGGATTTTACAATTTGAATTGCTACCTGGTGCTGAAATATGGGTACCCTTAATCGGTAAATGTGAGACGTAGGTAATTTTTCTCTTAAGTCTTAACACCTAGCTGATAAACAAGGCAATTGCCCACTTAGTTTTTTATAGCAGAATAAAAGTATGGATATCCTCTATACCACGCACTATCAGCCGTCAAAGGGTTTTACAATTTGAACTGGTACCTGGTCCTGAAAGATGGGTTTCATTAATCGTTGAATGTGAGACATAGAAAATGTTTATCTTAACACCCAGCGCATAAATAACGCAATTGCCCCCTTAGTTCTTAATACTAGTATAAAGTTATGGGGATAAACAAGGCACTTGCCCCTTCTTTATAGCAGAATAAAGGTATGGATATCCTCTATCCGACGCTCTCTAAGCCGTCAACGGATTTTAGAATTTGAACTGGTACCTGTTCCTGAGGATGGGTTCCCTTAATCGGTGAATGTGAGACTCTTAACACCTAGCGGATAAACAAGGCAATTCCCCCTTAGTTCTTAATACCAGAATAAAGTTATGGGGATAAACAAGGCAATTGCCCCTTTCGTTCTTTTTAGCAGAATAAAGTTATGGATATCCTCTATCCAACGCACAATCAGCCGTCAACGGATTTTACAATTTGAACTGGTACCTGGTCCTGAAATGTGGATTCCCTTAATCGGTGAATATGAGACATAGATGATTATTGTCTTAACACCTAGCGGATAAACAAGGCAATTACCCCCTTAGTTCTTAAAAGAAGAATAAAGGTATGAAAATAAACAAGGCAATTGCCCCCTTAGTTCTTAATAGAAGAATACAGGTATGAGGATAAACAAGTCAATTGTCCCCTTAGTTTTTTAAAACATAAGAAAGGTATGGATATCCTCTATTCAACGCATCATCAGCCGTCAACGGATTTTACAATTTGAACTGGTACCTGGTCCTGAAAGATGGGTACCCTTAATCGGTGAATGTGAGACATAGATCATTTTTGTCTTAAGCCCTAGCGGATGAAAAAGGCAATTACCCCCTTGGTTCTTTATAGCAGAATAATGGTATGGATATCCTCTATCCAACACGCCGTCATTCGTCAACGGATTTTACAATTTGAACTGGTACCTGGTCCTGAAAGGTGAGTTCCCTTAATCGGTGAATATGAGACAGATAATTTTTGTCTTAATAACTAGCGGATAAGCAAGGCAATTGTCCCCTTAGTTCTTAAAAGAAAAATACAGGTATGATGATAAACAAGGCAATTGCCCCTTAATTCTTTAAAGCATAATAAAGGTATGTATATCCTCTATTCAACGCATCATCAGCCGTCAACGGATTTTACAATTTGTACTAGTAACTGCTCATGAAAGATGGGTACCCTTAATAAGTGAATGTGAGACAGATAATTTTTGTCTTACCACCTAGCGGATAAACAATTGCCCCCTTATTTCTTTATAGCAGAATAAAGGTATGGATATCCTCTATCCAACGCACCAGAGCCGTCAACGGATTTTAAATTTTGATCTGGTACCTGGTGGTGAAAAATGGGTTCCTTTTAATAATCTGTAAATGTGAGTCATAGATAATTTTTGTCTTAACACCTAGCGGATAAACAAGGCAATTGCCTACTGAGTTTTTTTTTATAGAGGAATAAAGGTATGGATATCCTTTATCCAACGCACCATCATCCGTCAAAGGGTTTTACAATTTGAACTGGTACCTGATGCTGAAAGATGAGTTCCCTTAATCGGTGAATGTGATACAAAGATAACTTTTATCCTAACACTTAGCGGATAAACAACGCAATTGCCCTCTTAGTTCTTTAAAGCAGATTAAAGTTATTGATATCCTCTACCCAACGCTCTATCATCCGTCAAAGGGTTTTACAATTGGAACTGGTACCTGGCCCTGAAAGATGGGTTCCCTTATTCGGTGAATGTGAGACATAAATAATTTTTGTCTTAACACCTAGCGGATAAACAAGGTAATTGCCCCCCCCCCCCAGTTCTTTATAGCAGAATAAAGGTATGGATATCCTATATTCAATGCACCATCAGCTGTCAACGGATTTTACAATTTTAACTGGCAACTGTTCCTGAAAGATGGGTACCCTTAATCGGTGAATGTGAGACATAGATAATTTTTGTCTTAACACCTAGCAGATAAACAAGGCAGTTGCCCCCTTAGTTCTTAATAGCAGAATAAATATATGAGATAAACCTAGCGGAATATCCAGTTTCCAAGATGACAATGGATATCTTCCGACTGTCATGAATACAAATCCGTTCCTGTACCGGTTGTGACTAACATCGATTGTGACTATACACCGGCTTTGACTACTGAGTAAACGACAGATGCCACTAGTGGAGCAGGAGTTGCTTACCCTTCCGGAGCACCTGAACTCATCCTGTTTTTTGTAGGGTTCGTGTTATTCCAGCTTTAGTTTCCAGTTTAGTGTTGTTTGTTCTATGTTTGTCTTTCGTTTCATTTTGTTGGCCATGGTCTTGTCTGTCTTCAGACTTCTGTCTGCGTCTTTGATATCTTCGAATTCCTTTTAATCCCTTAATTTGTCTTTGAGTTTTGAATGTGGAATTGTAGTATACAGGGTGGAAAAATCAAATGTTTGGATGCTTTTACAAGAGAAAAGGGACCTTGATTTTAGGCATTCTTACAGATCTTTGGAATTTTTTATAATCCACAATTGAGTCACGCCACTTCTGGCATGGCTTGTTTCACGATAACTCTGATGGTCGTTATTTACTGCTGATAGAATAACTGTTAGTAACTTTGAAATATGTTTAGTGGAGCATTGGCGAACCCTGCAAAAAGTAAAGAGATTTGCTTTTCGTTTCATTTTTATTTGCATTTGATTCATCTTAATCAGAGCTTTCATTATTATATCACGCGAGTTCCTGTTATCGTTTTCAACCTAGAATAGGTCAAAGAAGAGGACAAATACAATTTCGAATAATAAGGATTTTTCATCACTTTTGTTGGGATTTTCTGCAAATCATTCATTATGAATAATGCAAAATGATCATTTATTCGGTAATATAATTGTGTCCAGCAATTGACTGTGTCCACCAAAATATTGTGTCCACACTTACCCAATGGTTCATTTATTTCCGTTTCACATGTCAACTTTCTGCAGTCTATCATTCTGCACTCGTGAAGTTTTTACTTTTGTCGTTATCTTGAGTCAAGAACTTGTTTTGCAAAGTTTCAAACCCAGAAACTACTACCATATAGCAAAAAGAAGGCTTCCAAAAGTTGCAGACACATTTGGAACAAAATAAAAATGGAAAACAGAAGTAAACAGTCAGTGCTTAAACTAAATAAAAAAGAGATTTTAAAATTTTCAAACATATATTGTAACATATTTCCTTAGATTCAAAATATTTGACATAGTTATATAATATATAAAAGTATTTGTAAATGGTAACAGTAAATTTAACTAGTTTTTATAAAGTTTCCTCGGGATAATATAAATACAATGTCAACAGAAAAAAACGTCACCGCACCTTTCCAACACTTACTGCGATTAAATCGTAGATGTTAGTTATAAATAATAATAAAACTGCACCTTTTACTAAATTTAACTAAGGCATCATATTTTTAAAGCACATGTAAGTTTGCATTTTCAGCTTGAAGTAGAAGCTTGAATGTCTAGAATATAAACGAATTTTTAGTCGAATGCCTACTTCAATTAAAAAAATTTCAGAGTCCTACAATGCACAACTCCTCGTTTCACCTGGACTAAAATGTTATTTTGCACTTAATATAACGTTATTTGATTATACTGTAGTGAGAAATTAGGTACGTATCAGTTACGGTTTGGTTTTCAACTAGCAAACATAACCTGTGCGACAACTTTTTGAGGTCAGTACTGTCATTGCATATTGTATTGCTTGTTATTTTAACTGTGTTCTATATCGACCTTGAATATTAATCAATTTCAACCAATTTTCATTCGCCACGATATGGATGAAATACTGTCGCCGTGGCGGAAACACCAATCAATCAATCAACCAATTTTCATCGTACTGTTTATTGCTGTTTTGTTAAACCACTGTACCGGGTTATAGGAGAGTTGATAACTCATAAAATATTTTGACCCTACCTTCTGTCACAAGCTAAGAACCCCTTATCCAGTGAATGTCTTTGTTTACATATTTTTACGATTCGTTTCTCCGTTAAGTTTGATTGATTGACGTATTTTTTTTAATAGTTTTGTCTTATTTAGGGCTTTTTACCGCTTCCTTTATGGTATGTACTTCAATTCTTTGTTAAACTGTGTAATGTGACTTTTGCAAGTATTATTTGCTTAATGGATGTCTCATGGAGAATTATAACACGCATCCTTTTATTTTATCGTTATATTGAAATGGTAACAAAATAAGTTAAACTCACTTGTTCAAAATTACCTGTCCAGATCACTGTATCACATCACCTATACGTCGTGAGTTTGCGCCTGATTTTGTACCATACAAAAACGGGTTGCGTTTAACTCGCATCGAACGTGATCAGGTTTGTCAGTTACCTGCCCAAGGCTTCCTCTACCAGTAAAACTGACCGCTGCGATATGAATAAAATTTTGTTGAACGTGGCTTTAAACCCCAATCAAACAAACAAACATGTTCAAAATAGATATTTGAACCGCATGAATGTTTTGTAACCAAAAGAGCTTGAAACTTAAACACAACAGCGCTTACATTTTCTCATACCTCGATGTACATCTCGACTTTATCAATTAAGATTGTTGACAAAATTCTAAACTAAACATGTTGACATTACATTTCCAAAAGTAAGTTTTCTGTTTATGTGTAGTTACATTCAATATGCCCTTACCTATGGCATATACATATGTCAGCTTATAAATTACCAGAGAGCTTGTGTGTAATACAGTCAATTCTGAATAAAAGAGTTGTTAACACAAAACAGCTGCAACAGGAAAACTTTGCTCTCCGCTTGAAGTAATCACTACATTCTTACTGGCCCTTATTGAATACTATTTATTCGATTTCGACGTGCAAAATGATTTGTGCTTTATAATCCGTTGTAATATTGAAACCAGACATGTGTGCTCTATCCATAAAAACTTTGAAATATCAATCAATCTACAAAACTATTTTAGCTTTTCCATTCCGTGTCCTGATTACTTCCGAATAGCAAACTCGGACAACGTTCTGTAGAAGGCATGTTCTGCTAACCCTTCTGGATAAGCTGATTACACCACTTGTTTTTCGATTTGATCAGCTTTGCTTATAGATCTACACTATTCATTGTTTTTGTATACCCCTTTATTTTGGATCTCGTTCTCTTTTGTCTTACCTTTCGGTTTTCTCCTTATTTATGGGTATCTTGTTTAACCTGATGATAAAATAAGAATAATGATATTTTATACTTCGTCATCATGCAATTGTATTTTGGAATTAAAATTTGAAAAACCAGTCTCATCATGCTCATGATGACACTCGGACAGAGCGGAAGTATCTCAATTAGAGAGAAGATATATCACATTAATTTATTATTTGTACCTGATTGATAAATTATAGAGACAAAATGCAAGAGAAGAACACCAAAATGAACTTAAATGCAAACAGAAAGACACCGCTTAGTGAATGACCCGCCTCTATTGAATACTTAACCCTACAAGCCAAGGAAACTCATAACAGACGAAGATGTGCGAGATGTACCATTTAAAAAGGCTAGTTCAGAGATCTGCGGAAAGAATGGGAACTGAAAAGGATGTAGAAACATTTATCAAAAATGGTAAATTGCAAATAGAGCAATTAAATAAAATTTAAGAGGTCTTAGGAGAAATACTTCAAACTATTGTCCTGGTGCTTGGTAGCAGAATGAAAGGAACATCTGAAACAAGAAAATTGATACTTGTAATATCTGTTGAATTCAAACCAATCGCCGTTTTAACTTGGTATGCCACAATACAATTGAGCAAGGAATAGAAGACGAAGGAGAAACTTAGAACTTTACTGGATCAGAAGCTGATTTAGATTTCAACCACAAGAGATCAGAGATCAAATATTCCAACCATGGATCGGTCGAATAAACCAAAAGTAACGATGCAGAAAATGAAGCGAAATAATGTTCCGGTTTTGACGTTATTATAAAAAAACGTTAATAATACACCAAACACGTTACGAAAAGAATTTCAGGATTAAGGTCAACTGGCATGTAGAGAAATGGCCTAACTAATATGGAAAGATGAGCCACCTATAATTTCTGATAAGCCGATTTTCAGACCTTATTTCGATTTCCAACTGACTAATTTTACTGTCATTTAGTGGGTGGCTGTCTCATGGACAGTTTGGTCACATCTCCTATTTTTATTGTACTAATAATTACCAGAACAGTTGATCATCAGGTCGATCAGGTCATCGATGTATTTTTAGACATCATCCCGTCCGCACAAGAAAGACGACTATCGAATACCGTGACAGTCATGAAACAAATTATCGGTGCTTAATGAAGGTCAAAACAAATACAAGCAGTCAACAACACCAACCGGTCAACGAAATAAAGACAACTCGATAAAACTGTAAGAAAGAAAATACTGGAAATCTCGCATTAGCTCACCCCATACATACAAATATCGAAAGTATTATAGACCTTATCCTCTGTCCGACAGAAAGCCTTTTGGGATATTCAGAAATCAAAAATATCGAAAAGACGACACCTAAGAAAATAGAGAACTGGCGGAAAAATGTGGCTCGCTCTTGCTCGCACACACGGAGAAAACTCAGATTTTGATTAAATAAAATACACATCGACTTTTTCAAATGAAAAGCAACAGACCAATTCAGAGATTACAAAGAACCTCAAAGATCCCCACAATAACGTGAAAACAGCACTCGATTTCCAACTTGTGTAAATGAAATAACATAAGAATTCGTCCTAAGCTTGGACAGATAGAAATTTAAGAGATAATAAAAAATACCCCAAAAGAACGGGACGAAAACAAAAAAATCCAACGAAAACCGAAAGATTGCGCCAAAAACATGTCTCGTTTTAGGAAAAAACTGAAACCCCTCAACATATTGAGGATACCTTTAAAACCGGTGGAAAGCACAAGACAATCTTAAAAGGCCGAAATCCGCGAAAGACACAAAGAAAAGGACGACAATCCAAAGCGGCAAATCTCGTCTAGCTTTACTATGTGCTAGCGCAGGAAGAATAAAACTTAATACACTCGAAAATGATTAAGCCTTGGCCAGTAGGAAAGCCATCGATATATTTTAACAACTCGACTAAAATAACAAACCTCAAAATCCACCAAAATGACGGAAAACACCGCCAACTTTCGCTCGCACCTGTTTAAAAAATACGTGGTACATAACATGCACAAGGAAAGGTTTAAAGCTTCGAGAAATGAAAAACCCTCAAAACAGATTGTTAGATTATTAAAAATTGAGGAAGCAGTTCGATATTTAATGAATATTATTAAACCTTGATAGCGGATATGTATTTCAGGGCCTTATACAGCTTCCTTTATGGTATGGACGACCTTCAATAATTAACCAGAGCACATACCATAACGGACCCTGTTAAGAAATATAGAATATTAAACTATTCATAAAACACGAGTATCTGCCTCATCTATGAAAAATGGTAAACAAATGACAATACAAGACAATAAAGCAATCACAACCACTGCACTATGGGCTCCTGGCTTGTGTCAGGCACATTAAGTATTTCATGGGATTAAACAGGTTGGTGAGCGCTCAACCCACCATCTAATCTGGGACGGGTTTGTGACAAAACAGAAATGAAAACACTTGTCATCTCTTGCATGAGTATTCTGCACCTGATTAAGTACCCAATATTATATTCAATTTTGATGGATAGAATTATCTTTATATTCTGATCCACAAACAGCCCCTGATACTTTTACGTCCTTGATAGAATAACACAAACTGTATGTCATGTTTAATGCTTAAATATGTCTCTTAAATCATTATGAGCGTATTTTTAAACAAATGCGAACAATGAGTGGTAGACATTATGTTACTCTCCACAGAAGTGTAATGTTCTTAAATATGTTTTAATGAGTAAGTCAACGTTTATAGTGAATGATATTTGATATGTTTCAGTGTGTGTTTGAACACATGCACTTAAATGGGATTTTTTTTTGTAGAAAACTTTAAGAAAGGACTAGAAGATAAATCTAGCAAAGAAGGACACGACGTTAAATTTACATGTCAAGTGATTGATACTGGCGAGACTTATACAGATGTGACCACCCAGTGGTATAAAAATGACGTACAAATCCATCAGTGTGAGAAATACAACATAAAGAAAATAAGTTATATACACATACTAGAGATTCGTCGAACAGAAATGGCAGACATCGGAAAATTTGATATAGTTGTCAACAATGAGAAAAGTTCAGCAACACTTATGGTCGAAGGCAAGAATGTGTTAACTTAGATTAAATACTAAAAGGTTATAAATATTAAATATAAAAATAGAGCAATTATATCATAAAGACAACCATATATTAGGGTACAAATAACAACTCATTAGACAGAAGGCTTTATTGCGGTCTTGCATAACGCAGATGTAGTTTCATCTGATATCTAAATACCAAGTCACCAAAAGCCCTTATATTTTTAAATTGACAAGAAAATTATATCCAAATGAAATAATACCTCCTTCCAGCCCTTTCTCTGCCGTTAGATTCCTAGTTACCAAAAGTGTCAACTTGCCGCTCTTCTTAGCGTTACTTTCTTTAAATTATCATTCAGCGTAGCTGCAGTCACAATGTTGTGAAAAATTCAGTCTTTGGTTTTTACAACGTCACACAAAACGTTGTTCAAAGGTTTTTTTTGTAGACTTTGGTGCATAATTTGATAAACGTTTGCACAACACTGACACAGCTAATATTATAAAGTAGATTATTACCTAATGTGTAAGTCCCCAAGACTTCATATCAAACCGGTTACAATTATATTCACACGTGAATGCCAATTTTATGCACTCTTGTCTCTAAATCGTTATATTCTTTCAAAGTTAGAATTGAAGTTAAGGCTAAATTTCTGTAAAAAGTAGAAACATTATCAAACGTTTTTTTAAAATTCTTAAATAATTGAATAGACAAACACTCATTTCGGAAATTTTCAATTTGGTATACAAAACAAAAAATAGTAGACTCCACCAAATAAACTGTACAGACCTTTGTTCGTATAACTTAAATTTGTGTGTTCGTTTTTCATTCGTTCTTTCGTGTATCGTTTATCGTTCATTCGTTCGTTAGTTAGTTTTCCAGCATGTTCCCAGAGTGTCCGTTTGTTCGTTTACCAATTAAAATTATTCATTCTCTGGATTTCCCTTGTACGATTAGATCGTTCGTACGTTAATTCTCATGTAAAAGATCGACCGATTGCTCTTATTGTGCGTGCAAAAACAAACGAACGAATAAAATGAATGTCAAATCTTTTAAAACTCCTACATGTACGTTTTCTGTTTTATACTATGTTTTTATATATATAACAATTTTTCCTTTTTGGCATTTATTGGCAATGACTATATTTGGCCATTTGGCCATAATTTTTTAAATCAAATGTGGATTCTAAAAAATTCCAAAGATCTGTTAGAATGCCTCATACTTGCAATAGCATCAGAACATTTGAATTTTCCATGGTCTATACTACTATTCCACATTCAAAACTCAAAGAAAATTTTAAGCCTTAGTTCACCTCTGTCATGTGTTTCAACAGACTGTCGGCATTCAAATGGGGACTAACTGTGCACCCTTTCTCGCCGATTTAGTCCTTTATTGGTATGAAGCTGACTTCATACAGAGCCTTCTATAGAGGAAAGAGAAAATGTTGGCTCAATCTTTTGGTTTCACTTTCCGCTACATAGATGATGTCCTTTCACTGAATAACTCTAAATTTGGTGACTATGTTGACCTCATCTATCCCATTGAACTTGAAAT
>JARWCS010371590.1:0-10244 GCA_034783895.1 Geukensia demissa
TACTTAAACACATCTCTTATGAAGGCTTGCAGTTACTTAAACCAAGCTCAGGTTGAGATCATCAAGCCTCTCAACAAGAGATGTCATCAAACACAGTATGTCTGACAATGTAATACTGTGTTGTCAATAAACGTGAAGAAATACAAGATGATTGCAATGCAAAATGCATAAATATTTGTGTTACGATGCGATCATTGTATTAATATGAGTACCAACATGACACAAGTTTTAATGTCTTGAATACAATGTCGAACTTGTAACCCTTGTGGATGAGTTTGTTAAACGGAACGGTGAGATTCAAGGGATCATAGTTACGTCCAGTGTAGAATACCATTTGAGAGAGTCCAAATAGACAAGACAAATTTGAAACAAACTAAAAGATAAAACGAAAACAAAAGGAACAAAGCCATTGGAATCCACGAACTCCTTTACAAAACAGAAGTGCGATCAAGTGCTCTAGAAGGTTCAGCATCCCACATCTTGCGCGCAACAGCCGTCGCAAATTGCTTTATATATGATGTTTCCATTGAACGTAGGGTGTGATATCCCTTGTCGTATCAAAACTCTACATTTGCGTATTAAATCTTTGTAACGGTTTTAAAATTTTGAAAGTCTTGAACAACTTGTGATATCTGTATCCCTGCTGCAAAAGTTTACCAGTAAGATATAGTTTGCGATCATTGAAGTCAGAAACTTTGGTTTTGTCACACCACTGTCCCAGGTAAGAGGGAGGGTTGAATACTCACAAACATGTTTAAACCCGTCACGTTTTTATGTGCCTGTCCCAAGCCAGAAACCTGTAATCAAGCGATGATATGTTTAAATGTTACTTCTTTAACATTTAAAAGAAAGAATATAGACTACATGCTCGAAAGACACAATCCACATCTTTTCTGAACTGTGCCTTGCATAATCTTTGTAAGCTGTCGTCTTAGTTTACTGGATTTCCGTGGGGCACGAAACAAAATCTTTAAAAAAATAGTTCCTTGCATTTCTCTCTCTTATCAAGTAGGTTGAAAATCAACGATGGGAAATGCTTCAACTTCACTGATTTTCTGGATTTACCTTCATCAGGTACGCTCAGGACCAAATATTGGACAATAACAAACAAGATGAACCGAACGCAAAAAATATTCGCTGTTTCTGACAGTTAGTTCATTATATTGTCTACTGAATGGTTTTTAATTTTATTTATTAAATAACTTCACTTGTAATTCAGCATATTTAGTAAACTCTTTAGTATTTATTTACTTTGTCGTAGAAGTTTATTTTTTCTTATGGGGAAGAATCTGTAATCCTTCATACGATTAACTCGTTTCTTTCCATTCCTTCGAGTGCCATCGAGGAAAAATACAAATTAAAAAGTGTTACATGCTAAACTTCGTGCCAGTTTCGAACTTACTTAATATCAATAACGAGGCCTCACACTCTTGGTATGAACGAAAAAGTCCATTTTTCAGTGCCAGCTGTATTCATGAAAATCCGAACTTCTTTTGATTGATTCCAAAATATATGATTTCTTTATAATTTTCCATCTCTTAATATATTGAGAGAAATGCAGATTCTCCTTCTTCCAGACGTTTACTGAATGTCTCCCCTCGAGGTAATTCAATTTTGCTAGAGCTTTTAAATTTGAAAATTTAACTATCGAGCGTGGAGAAATATTCGGTAATCGACTGGTAGCAGAAGCAAAATAAGTTAAACTTCCAAAACGTTGTTTTTTTTTGTTTTTTTTTAAGGCAACGTTTTGGGGAGCCCATTAATTGAAACAATGCGTATATATGATATCGCAGAGGAATGCGTTTTAATTAAAAAACAAACATAGAAAAACACAAATGTTTGTGCAAACATGAATTACCTAAAAAGGACTTCACACGCCAATAATGAAAATTTTCATCACACAAACCGCTATAAAAGAACATCTGTGTGATGAACATAATAGCAGAACGAACGTCAACTCGTGTGACAATGAATTGACGTCATAAAAATGAAATTGAAGTGAGTTCTAAGAAAAGGAAAAATATGAAACATCCCAAGAATGATTCTCACGGAAAAATGTTTATTATTTTCAACGTGCTTGAAATAGGGTTTTTAATCGATCGATTAGATTGCGCGGGAAATCTCACGCAGAAAATTGACCAACGATGGTTCAAAATATATCTTAAATTTAACCAACCACTTAATTGCCTTAACATGCTTAATCACGATAAGAATAGGAAAAATGTTATCACCAAGATTGTTCAGACGGTAATCATCAAGTGACAGTTTGTTCAATTTAAACAATTGTTAACAAGATATATTAAGCTTACAAAAATAGATTGTTTTCACTTGCTCTTCCTTGTCGTTACCAGGGCAATTTTGTAACAATGTGCATATTTCTGGTTCTAAATTATTTAAAATAAAATGTCTCAGAATGTTTTTTTTTCTAAATGTCAACTTATACTTCAATTTAGAATCCACTAGATGAAAATGCAATCTTAATAGTTCTATGAAATCAAAAATTAAAAGAAGTTTACTATGCTAAAATCTCAATTACTTTACAAGATTTAAATCATAGGTTTAAGACATCATAAATAAAAATATTCTGAATTTTTCACAGAGAATGTTAGTTTAAATATTATATCTTACCTGAAAGACATTTTTAAAGACTGTCCAAAGCAGAGAATTTTGTCTGCTACATAACAAACATGTCCCTTTCGTACCAAAATGTTACATAGTGGACATTTCTCCTTCAGTCCCCAAATACTACAATACTGGAACGTTTTTCTATAGTCTAGAAAGTAAAACTTAGTTGGTTTTACCTATTGAAGGTTTTTGTTAAGAGCTATATTTATGTTGCTTTTACAAAGTAGACATGTAAGATACAAATATGTGGGACAGGTATAAAAATTATAAAAAAAAGTTATTCCATTATGAAAAAATGTGCACTTGTTCAGAAATGTGCTTTGTTTATTTTTCTCTAATAAATGGATATCATTTGAGGTCAATATGCAATGAAATAAACTGGCAATTCGTCATCGTTTAGTCAGATGGCGCTCATAGGACAAGCGACATGATATTACCTTTAGGATAATAAACGTGACAGAAATCGTCAAATCATTAGCTTGAACAGCAAATGGACATAAAACTATTTGTAAAAAGGAATGTAAGAAATTTTTTTTTCATAAGATAGTCACGTGTTACACAAATATACACATTTAAAACAATACCCATATGTATCATGTGTATGTATGCCTTATTTTATTTATAGCGTATGGTTATCTCATCGAACAATATTACGTTCGTCAATCGTAAAATCAATTATAAAATTAGATATCTTTCAAAGGATTTATTATTGTTATAACGGATTATAAACATTTATTACATAGTTTTACTTAGTACATTGATTAGTCAAGGTGAAGAAATACCTGTTCCTTATGTTTGAATAACGTTTGTAAATGATGCAATTAACACGTTTTTTTTATTTCTTATTTTTTATTAACAAATTATTTGATGTTTTAGTATCTTCATCAACAAATGTGGTTTTCTAAATAAAAAAGAATGAAATTTGTGTTTATTATGATTGAATAATCAAGGAAGACGTAACAAACAGTATTTGTTTGTTTTTAGTTGATATAATATTTTTTGGTTTGTTTGGATTGTACATGTGTGGTGCAGTTTTTGTCTGCAAGGTGTTGACGGATATCTTTATTTTCTCTCGTCTGCATGGGGCTCGTTCTTGCATCATGTCAAGCTTTGTATATAATTATCAGATTACACCAAACATTTTTTCTCTTCTGTAAATGAAAAGACTTAGATGTCATATGAAAATGAAAAGATATGAGGTAAATGTCATAAAACTGCATAACTTTCGAAATTTTGTTTCTTGTGTCTGATTTCTTTTCGAAATGTTTGCAGAAAGATCGGTTCAATCTTGAGAAAAATCTTCATACATTTCCTGTAAAGATAAATATCGAAGACATCTACTTAAAGATATATATCAAAGACGTCTACGTTAAATTTATATAAAAATTATACCATGTCAAAACACCGGGACAAAATTTCATTATTATATCAATATTAAAAACATCCACATAAATATAAATTTTAAAGACGTCTATGTTAAGATAAATTTAAAGACGCCTATGTAAAACAGATATTAAAGACATCCATGTAAATATAAATATCTAATATGTCCTTTCACAAAAAGTGGCATACATAAATTGAATGATAACATAAAAACATAGTTTTACAACGTAAAACATTTTGTGGATGGTTTTGTGAGAATAAAAGAAAACTCTTAAAATCGTTTAAAATATAATTTTCGAGCGGTCATAAATCTGAATTTGTGTCTAATTTTTCTGTTATATGTACATTTTTAAATAATATTTAGGTAAGAGCATACACGATTATTTATTTGAGGCGATTTAGAGCTTTTCACAAGGAGTGGTATTCCACCCTTGTTGAAGACCTTTTGGAGACCTCTAGATTGGTAAATTCCTCTGTTTTCTCGTAGTTGGAGTGTAGTCTCTCTGACATATACCCCATCATTTAATATTGGATTACATACGTTTAAATCTCATCATCTGTTGCTTTCTACTTTTGCATTTTTATGCATTTTTCTCTATAAATGGTGGCTATAGTTAATTTGGTTTTCAAAACATTTTTTCTTAATTTCGACTTTAACATGATTTCTGGAATATGCGAACTAAATTCAAATATGTTTTGGTAAACAAAGATTTTTGTGAATAATTTACAAATCTTTTCTTCAATTTCATTGCAATATGTTGGATTTAATATCTTCTATGCAATTTGCATTGCTCTTTTGATTCTAGAAATATAAAACGCCTCGGTATGTTCACAGAAATTTGAGAGTATTCTTTATAATTTATCAACATTAGAATAACCATCAGGTATAGCAGCCTGTTAAAGAAAGCCCAGCAGAATTTTTCAGATTAAAGCCTGTTTGGAAACGTTGTGCTCTAAGAACCTACACGAAAACATGAATATTAAGTCAAATGTGAAATCAGTGTTCTTATATGGATCCAAAACCTGGAGAGAAACAGCAGCTTCCATTAAGTCTACTCAAACCTTTTTCACCAAATGCCTCTGATACATCCTTGACATTCGTTGACCAAACACCATTCAAACAAAGAGCTATGGTGAAGCACACAACAACTCATTATGCAAACAATTAGCACCAGGAAATTGAAATGAAAAGGGCATACTCTAAGAAAAAAAGACACAAGTGTTACCAAACAGGCATTAGACTGGATCCCCAAGGGACACCGAAAACGGGGAAGACAAAAGAATACCTGGCGTAGAGGATAACATACAGAGCTTAAAACGATTGATTTGACCTGGAGAGAAGCAAAGATAACTGCAAACGACAAAAAAGTGGGAAAATACTGTAGTCGCCCATATCCCCCATGGGACGAAGTCAAGTAAGTCAGAATAACCACCTAGTAAATATTTCATAGATTCAATTTAAGTTTTTGTTCGGCCAATTCCAGATATGTATGGTTCATAGACAGTTTGCCCTATATAATGGGTCTTAGAGACTACATGAAAATTTTCTTAGTTTAGTATTGAAGTTCTGAATGCTTGTTTTCCCTGCGCTTTCGGGAATATTGTCGATGTCTTTCCCGTCCTTCTGTCATTATTTCCTTATGACTATAACTCCTCCTATAAATAAATAAATATATATATATTTGGGGGATGTTAATTTTGTGATAGAATGACAGAATATATAGCTTGTAGATCCGCAATAAGCTTTCATAATTGTGATTTTACTGTGTAATAAGATGATTTTAAAGTCAAAAAGTTCAAAAAATAGGCCAAAAAGTGTCAGATACTATTTTAGCAATGTGATTGGAACTTCTCTTACATATTACGGTTTAAATTTTGTGGCAGAGTAGTTTCACATAGCCTGTAGATGTGCAGTAAGCTTTTGGAATTTTTGTCTTGAAACAAGGGGCCCAAAGGGTTTGAATTCTTATTTCAGGCATATGACTTAAAGATTTTTTTTACATTTTTGAGTTTATGGTTCCAGTTTTGTTACAGAATGCTTGCAGAAAGCATGAAGATGAGCATTTTTTTTATTTTTTGTACAGGGTTCCAAACAAGAGGCCAAAAGGGTTAAATTCTTATTGCAGTCATAAGACTTGAACTTCTACATTTTAGAAAATGTGGTTTTATTTTGATAAAGAGCAAGCGAAAGAAAACCGAAGGTCCTTTATCATTTTCTTGTTAATATAGCTACCTATTGTATATTTTAGAACCTTAAAGCAATTGCAGTTTCGACGTATTATTACAAATATTTAAAATTAAAAAAAAAAACATTTGATTCAGGTTTGGCAAAAACATTATTTGAGTCGCAACATTTTTCCTGAGTCGGTCGGAATGGGGAAAAAACAATATTTTATTTTTGGCCCCAGAAAAGTAGAAAAGGCCAGAAAAGTGTTTTTCAAACCGATAAAATACAATATTAATGGTTTAAATCCCGTTAAATTTTCCTAAACTTTCCATTAATTTTCGCTTAAATATATCCTATTAGTGATCCTGTTTTACATTTGCTTTTGAATCAATAGCCAATGTAAAAAAAATGAAACTAGATATAGAGAAACACCTTTTTCTCCTGTAAATACGGCAGTTCAAATCAATTTTCCCTTTTCCCTCTGGATATAGATATATTCCTTGCAAATAATACAAAGACACGCGGTAAAGAACGTCGATTGTCAGACAAAGTGACGAATACCAGAATAAAATAACAGCTGAAAAGTGTATATTATTTGAAAAAGGAATATTGGCATAAATGCTCGTTTTGAATATGAAGATGTTAAAACATATGTCATATGTAAATAACCAGTTATAAACTATGCTGGAGCACTAAGAAACTATCGGTTCAAAGATTCAAAAATACTTCTATTTTTATATTTTAAACCTCAGGCACGATAGTGTATATGAGGACAATATATAATTACAAACAACATATGCACATTATAAGAAGATATCATATCTAGTAGTTGTCCCTGCCGTCGGATGTGGCTTCCCATTTCGATTTGTTTAGATTTGAGTGCTTCTTTTGCTATGTTTGGATCTTAAACTTCCTATTCTTTGATTCTAATGCTACTGCTTGAAATGTACATATAGCATACGAAAATTCTCCATATGTATTTAACATTGGTAATTTTTTATTTTATAATACGATAGCATACATGAAAGAGATTAACAGAATTATAATAGAATTAAAATCCAAAAAAGTAA
Organism: Geukensia demissa; assembly: GCA_034783895.1. Taxonomy (NCBI): domain Eukaryota; kingdom Metazoa; phylum Mollusca; class Bivalvia; order Mytilida; family Mytilidae; genus Geukensia; species Geukensia demissa. The sequence continues at coordinate 7,246 of JARWCS010371590.1, forward strand.
ACATTTAAAGGGTCTTAATCAATTATCTAAAGCTTTCTAAGTAAAGAAGTTAAAATGTCCATTATGGTGTCATATCATGTCACCTTTGAGGTATATTCAGCAAAAACAGAAAAACATTTCAAATGTTTTATGCTTGTTTTGCAACTATGATTCTGATAGAGAAAACAATTATCCACATTGGACAAACAACAAGATATTTCAATTTATGTTAGTGCAATCTAACTATCACCAGTTTTGTATCTACTGATTTCAAATATATATTGGAGGAATGGGTGGCAGAGAGGTTTAGGTAATTGATTTAAATTTACCTGTACTGTAGCCTATCACCTTTACGGCATGCCTGACTTGGTACAATACAAAAGAGTGCGTACGACTTACATCGCACGTGATAAGGTTTGTCAGTTACCTGCTCAAAGTCGATCCCTCCGGACAATCCGGCTTTCTCCACCAGTAAAACTGACTGCCGCAATGTGACTGAAATATTATTGAAAGTGGCGTTAAACACCAAACAAACAACAGTTACTTTATTTTGCTAAACACTATAATACAGTTGTTTTTTATCCTTTTATATAAAAACAAGCGGTCTGGTATGAATGTCAATGAAACAGCTATCCATCCAAATAATAGTCGAAATAAAAGTTCAACAACATTGGACCGGGGTCCATTCCAGAAAGAAACTGGTAGAAATCCCAAATATAATACATTATGTACTGAATAAAAATATAGGTTTCACAATGATTTAGGGTGGTTAACGATTTTTATCAAATGGAGTTTTTCGCTTTTTCTCAAAAGAAAAAAATCTAGTATACTATACAATGAATGGCGGATTGATTTTAGCTGACCTTTCGTCACAAGTGCTTTGACGTCATTCATGTGGATATTTCTTCATCTGTCGACATTTCATCTTTTGTGAGCGTATTTCGATGAAATAAACATGAAAATTGCTAAAAGCCACTACTTAATTTGATAATATATCGATGAATATTAAAATAAGAGCACATAATAGTTGTTTTTTGGGGGAGGGGGCGGGACGACCCGGAAGCATTTATGATACGGAATCAAGCGCTTGTGACCAATGAAAATGAGTCTTATGACATATACGATAGGCAAAAATCACGTGGTATGAGAAATAGATAAAATGCACCGATCAGTAGAGAAAACAATTTTAACGGGTAATTAAAAATATTAGAAATGCCCGGGGTAAAGCAGACCTCTATTTATGCCCATGGAAGTTGTCTCTGTATGCCTACTAAGAATCTAAATGGTTTGGCAGTGAGGATCTATACTATTTTTGTGATAACTTGTGTTTTTCAAAACAAGGTGGGTATGGCCGAACGCTAAGGATGCCCACTTCTTCTTTTCATGCCTGCTTAGAATATATATGGTTTACCACGTGGGGATCTGAACCGCCTTCTTGTAATTTACAAAACTGGGGTAGAGGCGGGGCTGACTCATTAAATGTCCATAAAACATGTTGTTTATGCAAACTAAGAATAAATATGGTTTAGGGGTGAACTGATTTTCAGATAACTTGTAATTTTGAAAATGAGAGGGAGAGGCAAATCGATTAGGATGACCATAGAACGTTTTAAGATAACTTTTTTATTATTAGTTGGGGTAGGGAGGCAGCCTCGTGCTGACCATAAATACCTGAGATTTTATAACAGAAAATTTAAAGTTTATGGATGGGGATCTAATCGGATATTGACATAAAAATAATAATAAATATTTTACCCTAAGCCTACCTGTGAATCCCAGCTTCAGCGGGGGTATTATCAAAATTCCTTGATCTTTGGCACAGTCTTCATCTTAACCAAGTTTCAGTTCCAAATTCCAAATAACCAGGGTGAAATTGATCTAACAGAGGTGCTATTGGAATCCTTAACACTCTGCACTCCCCATCCATAGTGTAATCAATGACTTAAGTTTCATCTTTCTGTGTCTTCAGCTTGTCCAAATTAACACGGACATTACCCACGTGCTTCTACGCACGTACGCTAAATCCCGGGCTAGCGAAGTGCGGGGATAATAACAAGTATTACAAGATACAACAAAATACCGACCTCGGTAACTGTCTGTTGGTTCATCTGCCATCAATCAAAACACGTTAATTTGGATTTATTGTTAAAAAGAAATTATATAAAAAGACAAAGATTAACGACCACCAGAATGTGCGTGTCATTTGATTAAGTGTTGAGAGTTTTAAATAACGCGATGAGACACGTCAGTTACTTTCTGGAATGAACGGAATTTCACCTCAAGTAGGGTATCATTTTCCTTAGAATATTTTTATCTTCAAGAAGAGGATATTTAAGGCTATTGCAGGTAATAAAAATATTCTGACTGCCCTTTTCCCTGAATAACTCGATCTATACGAAATTTTGAAAATAAAAATATTCTGGTTCACACCGTCAGAAATATAGTTTAGTTAAAACATATTTTATTGTCAAATAGAAACATGGAATTTGACACGAGTTATAATAACTAATTTTTGTCCTCTCCTTACAATTATAGTATAGATGTACAAGTGACAACAGCAGTTACAAATACAATCATAATAACAGCAATTAATAAACAACAACAATTCAAAAATTTAAATAAAATTAATTAAAAGGAATTCGAAGATACCAAAGGGGCAGACGGAAATCGTTAAGTCGGAAGACAGACAAGACCATGCCCAACAAAATGAAACGAAAGACAAACATAGAAAACACAACACTACACTGAAAACTAAAGCTTGAGTAACACTAAGCTGATGAATCTTACTACCCATGCTAATAGACCCCTGCAATTTCATCATTTAAAATCGCCAAAATTCAAAACACTGTACAATACTGGCAAAAATGTATATAAAACTTAAAGAGTGGAGTCATCACTCTGGAAGTTTTTCGGTCGCCATCATGATTTGGTTGACCGGTACGGAATATCCATTTCACAGATGACAATTGATATCTTCCGACTGTCATGAATACAAATCCGTTCCTATACCGGTTGTGACT
>JARWCS010371601.1:0-10244 GCA_034783895.1 Geukensia demissa
TAACTCCAAATCAACAGAGGAAGATAAATCTAAAACAATATTACGACTGGTTTCCGGTCGTGGTTGCGAATTTCAACTGTATGGTTTTATGACTTAAGGACCAGTTGCGATAACAAAGTTGGTAGGAACATTTATTTTTTACATCAAAAATCTGAGAAGACTGGCACGAAGTAAACATTTGACCTGACCCTTCAACTGAAATATACTGTCGGACATTGGGTCCGACAATATAAAAGCTGTAGTCGGACCCTAGCCAAACGTGGTCCGTCGGTCCGAAGGTCCGGCAGATTTCAGCAGCTCTGCTGTCTCTTGACTTCCATGATGGTGTAATGATTAGTGTGCTTGGTAAAGAGGCATGTCTTCCTGCAGACTGTAGCTTGCTTTATTGAGCTAGCACATTGAAAATCTTGATCAGCTTATCAGTCTAGTACAATGCAGGGTTCATTCATCATCATCATTCAGTAAAATGCTCTCGTCCTGAATATGCATGAAATATTTACTGTACCGCTTGACATTAAGCAGCATTCAATTGATCAATCTTTCTCTGTCTCCAACCAAAAAATTGTTCTCTTTTTTTTCCAGCAATGTTTTGATTGTGGTAGTAATAATCCAACATGGGCCAGTGTAACCTATGGTGTGTTCCTCTGTATTGATTGTTCAGCAGTTCACAGATCCCTAGGGGTCCATATAACATTTATCAGATCAACACAACTGGATACAAGTTGGACATGGATACAGTTGCGAGCCATGCAAGTTGGTGGCAATGCCAATGCAGTAAGTACATTGTAGTTGACAGTTAAAATATATCAGTAGTTAATGTACTTATTTACTAATAAACTATTTTTTAGGCCAACATTTTTTTCTGTCATTTTTTTCCCAGTATACTCAAATAAATCCATGGTCATAATGATTTAGCAAAAACATTCTAAAAAAAGTGTGATTTTTGAATGATAATTAAGAATATTATGTAATAAAATAAATTAAAAAAAAATAAAATGTACACTTATATGCTTACATGTACGTACATGTATATTTTTTTTTTTACATATAAGATAATTACTTTCTTCAGTTGACTTATTTGCACATTTAACATTTTCAAAAAAGTTTTGGCTAAAAATATGTATTTTTTTACTTCACAAAATCCAAACTTTTATTTTTATTTCGAAACCCCGACCCAATTATTTCTTGAAATATCTCGTACAATAGAAAATAATAAATGTTGGCCTTAATGAATCATGTGCCAATTTGGCTTTTGAATATTTGTTATAAAAGTAATATGTGGATCCTATTTTTCTCCATATTCTTTCTGTAAAATATTAAATTTATAATGTGTTTGTAGCATGACAGAAGTTCTTCCCACTAAATCACTCATATTCATGATTTTATTGCAGACTCATTTTTTCCGTCAACATGGTTGTACCACAACAGATGCTCAACAGAAATACCACAGCCGAGCAGCAGAATTATACAAAGGGAAGCTACACTCTTTAGCCACACAAGCCATGAAATTACATGGAACAAAGGTAATTAATTATTGTCACATTCCATATTCCTCATTTTAATACTTTTTTTCAAGTATAATATAATTTTTTTTTTTAAATTCAATCCTAAGTAGAAATGTACTGATTATATATGATAACCAGTCTTCTGTTGCTACCGGTACTAATCAATTTATGATTCAGTAATCCCTTAAAAACTTGAATAAGTTAAGGTGTTTTAAAATAAAGGTTATTTGTATTTTTGTCTCCGTTGCCATGAATTTCCATTTTTCCTCTGTAGATTTATGAAAAAAACTTTGCAATACTTTAATTTGTTTCATTAAGCTGTTTAAATGTCATTGTTGAACATGGGATTGATGAGTTTAAGTTTTTAATATTTTTTCTTGGGGTAAGATAATAATTGAATATAAATCGATTATAATCTTTCTATTATTACCAATAAATGATTATATGAAAAATCAGATTACCAAACATTTGTCTAAAGACCAGAGGTTTGAAGTAATGCAGGGATCTGATTCTTCCTCTGGTCGACTCCTGTCAGATTTCCGTATGTTATTATATATACTTCCGCCAGGGAATTTCCAGTAAATTCTGCTGGTGATGAAATATCCACATCACATCCTTCCCAGGCAATGTTACCATTTACATCTATTGTTTCCTGGTTCAGTATAAGGTTGAAACTTTTTTTACAGAGTTTTGAATTTCTGGAATTTTGGGTTTAGCACAAAGAAATAACTTTTTTATTCATTACTTACCTTTATTTATTGTGCTAACTCTATTTTATTTCTACAGCTTCATATAGAAAGTCATCATGATCCAACTTCACCTGTTAGTAAGGAAGTAGATTTTTTTGATGCCCACACAGAAGATAAAGTACCCGATCTGATTCAGGACAGTCAGAAACTGATGTCGGAGCCACAGCCCATAAAAAATGGAAGTCTCAGTAAAACACAGGATATAGGTAAATGTAAACAAATTGAAACCGGTGGAAAACAATTCCACATTAGCATAATCAGATAAAGACTTGGTAAAAAATGACCAGAATTCTTAAAGTTTTAGATTGACAAAATTCATTTGATTTCCATAGGTTTTTTGATAACAGATTGTTGGTTGGAGAAAAATATAACTTGAGTCACTTACTCAGCCAACAGGAAATGAAGAATACTGTAAAACATCATTGAGACTCAGATGCAAATGTCTCAATCATTGTGGGTTTACAGCTTTGCTTTTTTTGTTGGTCCCATATTCTTTGCATGTTTTCAATCTCTTTTTTTTACCTCCATAAAAAGGTATAGGTGTATATAGGAATTGACCTTTCTTACTGAACATGTATAACTTTTTAGCGTTTCCCCTTTAACAGTTCAATGGGTTTCAGTGAAACTTAGAGAACATTAGACACAATATGCAGATATGCACAAAGGAAGGTATTATAATTTATCACAGCTCATTCCAAGGGCAGATAATTTACTTTAAAATATTGGGAGTTTTGCTTAACAATATGTCTTGGTTTAACTGTCCTGTAAATGCAAGACTCTTGAAATGTACATATAGCATACATAAATTCTCCATATTTATTCAAAATTGGTAATTTTGTATTCTAAAATGTATGTCTGCCCAGAAATCTGATGTGATACAACAATATGTTGTCATTGAGTGGGTTTACTGAGTTTTGAATTTTAATAAGTAAAAATTGCATGTTTATGAAGAAATAAGGCTTTTTGCCGTCCGAAAGTTTTTGTTTATAATTATATATATATATTATCATTGTTTCATTCACAGATCCATCAGAAGGACCAACTGTTGACCATGCCCTCAGCATGTCGCCCACACAGGCTCAAGCACAAGCAGAGCCACGTAAAGCATTGATTGGTGCAAAGAAGCCTGGAGCTGCTAAAAAATCTGTAAGTGATTTGATAAAAATTGAACATATTAAAAAGAAGTATTTAGGTTCTGACATCACTTATGTAGTTAATTTTCTAGTGCAGAATTCATATTAGTAGGACATTAAATATAGCTGAGTGTAAGGCCAAAATATATGTGTGTTGACTGTCAACAGACCAACCCTATTTTTTTGCCCCTGACCCTAACATTTTTTATAAAAAGATAAAAAGAATTTATCGTTTCTGGAAGTTTTTGTTCTATTTTGTGAAGCAGTCCAAATTTAGGGTGGACCTCTTTCAAATTGGATACTTGGTTGATGCAAGTCTCTAGATAGATAGAATAGGCTATTTAAAAAAGTCAAATACAAATAATAAGCACAATTGCACTAAAAAGCAAAAAAAAAATAAAACTTCCAACCTACCGACCCTATTTTTCAGCATGTTACACATGTAAACACACATATTATTTTTTTGCCTAATGGCTCACACTAGACTTCAAGCAGAGGATTCAGAAAAAAAGGATGTTGTTTAAATGCTTATCAGAATTTAGCCCATCTAGCACATGGCATTTGTGAAAAAAACTATTATCTTAAGGTCATTGTGAAGCTTAGATGAAGATCATTGCTTACACTGCAAGTCAAACTTTTCATTATCTGTCCTTATTCTGTTGAGCATTTTCAAGAAATGAAAATCAGGGTTCCCACACTACCTTAAAATCAGGAAAAACCCAAATTTTTAAATGAGGTGCTCTTGGCCTGGAAAAGAGCTGGATATTTCATAAATCGATAAAGTTCATGAAAAACCCTTGAAAACGGAAGTTAAGAAAAATAGATTAATTTCCATTTATCGATCAATCATTTCCCCCTTTTCACTGTCTTACCAAGATTATAACTTTGTAAACGCGATATAAAGCCGATTTATGGGATTAGTTGAAACAGCAATTGGTAAATAAAATCGCGGTCTCCTTCTATAGCACTTGTTTACATCTGTTTGTTTTATTAGTTGGATAAAGATCACGATGGACAGTTGAAAACGTGTGAAAACTCCTTGAATAACCCTTGAATTTTATGTCAGTAAAACAGTAGGAACCCTGGAAAATGTTTCAAAGGTATATAGCTAGGTTTACTAAGAAACTCTTTCACACCAAATTCAGTCATAAATGACAAAATTAGAAAAATAAATATTCCTCAGATTTATCATATTATTTCAGAAAGGGTTTGGTGCACAGAGAGTTAAAGCCAATTTCAGTGAAATAGAAAATAAAGCTCAGCAACTTGACAAAGAAAGAGAAGATTTGGCTAAAAATATGGCCATTCAGGAGGCCAAAACACAGGAGGAGAAGGAAAAACAAATGTATGTTATTTATATTAAATCAAAAGTGGTGGGGCCCATAGTTTCATAAATTGCCTCAGAGTGATTAAGTGGAAGTCAAAAATATTATGTGTCTGAGGAGAAAAATTATCTGTAGAACTGTTTAGATTACCAAAAGATTTGCAATTAATAGGATTTTCAGAAGATTCCTGATATTTTCCGATGTTATAACTTTAGGTTCTTCTAGAAAATCTGGGCATTTTTAATAAGCAGGTGAACAATTTTGGTTTGAATGTCTTAATTTTTGGGGGGCTGATCAGTGTAGGGCAAATAAACCAAATTTTATTTTTAGCCTCACTATGTTAATAATATTTGCCACTGGATGTTAAGCAACATCTAATCCATCAATTCACATCAAATGGGGTGTACTAGTGCCTGAAAATAATGCACAACTGACTATGATCATAAAATGACTGCAACCAACAGTCCGCAATTACATTGAAAAAAACACCAGGAATTTGGTACATGTTTTTGTTAAAGACAAAATTAGTTTCAAAATGCTAAATATTAAAATGATGCTTAGACAAAACAATACAATCAAAATATTGAATTCAGACAGTAAAAAAATTCTGTAGACAATGTCAGAAACAGGCAGTTTTCTGTAGCTGACTTCCATGTTTATGACATCTTTTTAGTGTCTTGGTGACATAATTGTTGACAAGTTTCAACAGATCAAAGCAGGCTATTTCAAATCATGAGATCACCATACAAAAAAGTTGATGTGATATAACACAATTACCCATCAACCGGTATCAGTCAGGGGACTGACTTGTACAGGTCAACACTTTTTGACCTGATGAAGTCATTTTGCACTGACCTTATTAAGCCAGGGTGCATTGTGAGATTTATACGTTTTCCTCAATTTAGACAAATGGATATTGCTGCTGAACATATTAAGTTGATAAATTGAACTGGTGTGCAGTTTTCCTGGAGATAACACTCATATAAGAAGAAAAATATGTTTTATATTGATGTTTCTTAATATTTTTGAAAGAAAACAAGGCCATCCTTAAGAAATTGTTGGTTTGCTGTTTACCTACCCACATTTTCAGAAGTGAATAGGTAGATAAGTGGTTTTTTTTGTTTTTTGTTTTGGTCTGAGTCGGCCATTTTTTTGTTTTTGCTGACCGGACGCATGTAATGTTCGGTCTCGTAAAGGGAGCGGACACAGACGCAATTTCTGGAAATTCTGATAAAAAATTTTTTTAAATCGACAGTGACTGAAAAAAAATTCGAGTCACAGCAATTTCGATGAGTAAACAGCAAACCAACAATTTTTTATGGATGGCCTTATTTATATCTAAACGTCCAAAATACAATACTTTTAAATTCAATAAATTATAAAACTGATAATGAAGCTGACAATTTATGGTGTACATGGTTAAATCCAAATACTGTAGATCGGGGATGAGAAGAAAGTAACACTCAAAAACAGACTTTGAGAAGAGGAGATATTTGACTTGTTGCTGAACCTATGAAATCTTTTATTTTGTTATTTAGTACATGTAGGTCAACCACTGAAACAAAACACCAATGCAGAAATGATTTGTTATATAGGTGGTAACCCTCTAAATGGCAGGTATGTAAAATATGAATGACTTTTATCTATTATAACTACTTATTTTATGAGATAACTGTAAAGGTGTGCCAAGATAATTGTCTAGTATATTTCATGATAAGGTAGGTAAAAGAAAAAGTTTTAACTGATTGTTATTATCTATAACATAACTAAACTCAAATATTCCAACAACATCATCACAGTTTTGTATATTTTTGCAGAATATTAAGTTAACACTAGATTGAAATAAGTTGAAGGAGAGCATTTGAAAGTTCAGATTGAGCTCCATTTACATTAAACAGCTTAAGAAGATAGTGTGTATATATTTTGTAATTCTTATGATATATATAGTTTTAGCTAAGTGACTTACATAGTTGGCTTGGAGATCTGGATGATCCTTCTCTATACCATCATCAAGTATGGTGACCACAACCCCTTTACCAGTCACGCCCTGCTCCCAGGCACTCCGAACATTCATGTCTAAACCACCACCACGATTCTGAAACATATTATAATCTTTTATTTGTGTTACATGTGTATATGTGTGTCTATAGTTACGGGTTTTGGCCATATGTTCTGAAAATGTTTTACGCTGTTTCTTTTAAAAAGCAGAGAAAAACTGTAGTAATTGTTTTATTCTCTACAAACAAATAATCGTGTAAAACTAGCTACATTTGTGAAAAAATCAATTTAAGAACTAAAGAACAGAGATGTTTTACATGAAACTTTATTAACTACAGCAGAAACTTCATATTTATTTATGCAATCTACAGTTATGTTACCAATCAAATGCAATTTGTAAATTTTCTGCCGTCGGATTTGGCTTTCCATTTCCATTTGTTTGAGTGCTTCTTTTGCTATGTTTGGGTCTTGGTCTTCTTATGTTTCAGTTCTAATGATACTGAGGTTATTTCTTGAAATTTACATATAGCATGCCCAAAATGTTCCTTATTTATTAAACATTGGTAATTTTTTTATTTCACAATTCACTTCTGACTTAATCCAAATGCAGCTAACACACAACAAAATTGAACAGGCCAATCAAATTCCTAATTAGGTAGAAATTTACATAGACTGTAAATTACAAGACATGATTGTTAAATAACACTCCACCAGAACAATGCCCAAAAGAGTTCTTTCCTAATGGATTTATGACATTACTTTCTCTACCGTATACCACAATTACAGAAATGCTTGTTTTATGATGCACCAGCATCCATATTTTATCATTAAATAACAACACAAGTGTAAAAGGTTTTCCTTAATGATTTTTATACAAATAACCTTATAGTGTACCAAGAAAACATTAAAAAATCATGTTTAGTGATAATTAAACAGTCATGTTGAAAAATGTCTGCACTGCAATCAATATGGTAAGTTGTTCTATATTTGGAAAACATGACTGAAAAGGATAAAATTGAAACCTTACTAACTCAAGGGGGAATACAGGGAGCAGAGGGATTATTAGTTCACTCCTCTTAACATTGATTATCATAGTTATGAATGAGATCTAATCTATGAAGTGACACTTTATGATTCCTGCATACTCAATTTTATTTACATGCCCCATGAATAATAATGTGAAATATATGTCTGAAAATGGCTATTTCTTGTAGAAGATCCATTTCAATTCCCAGAATCTCCAATGCTGTGTCATCAAAAAAGCAATTGTCCATGCTACAGTTATCATGAAACAAGTGTTATTGATAAACGTTATGGTATATACGTACTTTACAGCAACTGATGGAAACAATTCCCAATTATTGCTTTTTCAGCTAAAAAAAGTCCGGTATGGTAGTTTTTTAATGAAATCCAAAGCTTGTGAAAAAAAAGTCTGGAAAAGTGTTTTTTGTGGTAAAATTATATGCCCCTACTAAGTGGGAATGCTAAAAAATTGTTGACTGACAAAAAAAAATGAAAACTAAAGGCACTCCATCTTGAGGCCAGCCCCTAAAAGTAGTTTAAATTGTTTTTAATATTTCTTTAGGTATCAGTTGAAAAGTGACATTGCCATAAATCTGATAAATGTAAGTACATCTTACCTACATATTATGCAACTATATTCCTAAATATGTTTTGATAGTGTGTATTACAGAGAAGTGCAGAAAAAAATAACAAATGGATAACATGGGATTTCAATAGGTTTTTCCAAATGCAGTTTCATTGTTTGAATTCTTTATCTCAGTATAAATTCAATTTAAATGGTAATTCTGAAGCAAACAGCACTTTTAACCTTAAATTATTCAATTCCTTATAAATCTTCTACCATGGGATAAAGATTAAATAAGACGATTTAGTTACAAGTGATCAATGCTGTTGCCATGGAAACTTTTCATATTTCAGGAAATTGTGTTTTTATAATAAAATGGTACCTTCTGATGTAATTACCATGAAACTATGAAAAGACTCTGGACATGTTGGATACTATTGTGAATTTGTTAGTTTTATGTCAGCACTTTCTTCTTGTCATTTAATTAAATTTGGATATCTCGAGTGGAAATAGATGTCTCTGTGCAATCAATTTATATTAAGGTTTAGCTTACAGGGATGATTTTGAATTTTTTTTTCAGTATACTTTATAAAAACATAATTTATCAATACATAAATCCTGTGGACAAGGTAGATTTTAAAAGGTTTTTTTTCTAAAAATCAAGTTGCAATATAAAGCAAATAACATACATATATCAACACTGGTATCATTCTTTATTACTATGTTATGTAACATAGAACTAAATAAATAAGACCCTTACAAGAGCCTGTATTGCTCATCTAACACAGACACCTCAAAAGTGGCCAGGAAGAATGTTGTACAAAACTTTTCCATATTATATTAGTATTTCATGAGAATTATTATGTGTTACACCTAAAAAAATGGACAGTCATGCCACATCTCCAATTTTTATATTTGGTAGACGACAATTGGTTAAGTAGTTTCTGACAAGAAGATTTTATATAGGATTTAACATAGGGTTCTATGTTAAACAAAGTTTGCCAGCTAGGGCCATCTTGGGTGGTTGTTGAGGATGTCAGACATAATTTTGGTATATGAGAACAAAAAGACCATTCCACCATCTTCCAATTTTTGGTTGCAATTGTCTCAGTTGTTTCATACAAAAAGATTTTTGAGTGAAATTCCCATAGGGTCCTATCTTAAACTCAGTTTGGCTGTGGTGGCCATCTTGTATGGTGGGCTAGAATGCTAGACGCAATTTTTGTAGCGACCATGTAAGGAACATTCCACCGAAGTTTGGTCCAAATTGGCTAAGTGGTCTTGCAGGAGAGGACAGACAACAAGTGATGGCAAAAGCTCACATGGCCTTTTATGCCAGGTGAGCAAAAAAAACAAAACCAACTAAATACTTGAACTCCAACACTCAATGCAGCAAATAACAGCAGACATTAAATTTTATTAAGTGTAACACCTCAACCTCAGTACAATGTCTGAAAACAGTTTTTATGTATTATGGCACTAAAAATGATATACATGTACCTTTAAATAAAATGGAGATTTTTTACCACTCTACATTGGGATGCATTTTGTTAAATGACTCTAAATTTGAAGTTAAATGTACCAGAAAAATATTCTCAAATTCCAGTCTAATTGATGAAAATCCAGTACTGCTAAAAATGGCAAATCTATAGAGAATCACGGTATTCACCTATCAGACACTCATGTAACATTCAGTTCCAGTTAATTTAAGCAAAATCACCAAAAAATACTTGACTACCATAGACAGTCATCAAATCTGTAACTGTGAAATGATATTTTTGCAAAATCATCTAAAATCTGTGTTCTTCTCTAGTTCCTTGTCACAACTGCCAAAAATAATGCCTGGTCATCACACTAACCTTACCCCAATCTGATTAAAATCATATTCTCAACTTGCTCCCATTTACTGATATGTCGCGGCGCCGCGACATATCAGTAATGGGAGC
>JARWCS010371612.1:0-10243 GCA_034783895.1 Geukensia demissa
AAAAATTAGGGCGTGGCCATTTTTGGACCCCCTGTATCTCAATAACAGTAATAGATAGGTCATGACGCTTGTAGCCTATTATGTTGAATTTTTCATGAGAAATACGATGAAAAAAACCATCAAAATTGGACAAAAAATAAAAAACTTGCATTTGAAAATTGAAAAATCCCCATTCGGACCCTCCTTAAAAAACGGTCAAGGATAGATCAACCAAAATCAATTACGACCTGTATTTTATATAGGGTATCATTGCCTTAAAATTTGAAATGGATCCAAATAACAGAACTAAAGATATTGAACGGAATACTAACTGTTTACGGACAACAACGCTGACGCCGACATGCCCATATCATAATACTACCATAAAATTTTTGCGGTCGTATAATAACACTTTAATAACAAGTTTGATTTTAACTTCTATTTGGTGGATGACTCTCATGCACAACTATTTTTATTTCAGAAATAGACAACCAATAAAGCAAACTGGAAAAATCTTGAATTCATTATTAACACAGATCTCTTCATTAGTTTTTGCAGAATAGGAAAATCAGAACCTGAACATGACTTTTTTTTTCAATATATTTCTCAAGTTTCTATAAATGCAATGAAGATGCTAGTTGTTATTTGACCCTAGTATATTTTTATTCTTAATAAATGAATAATGTAAGGTTTCTAAAATTCAATATTAACTATTAAAAATATTTTTTGTAGTTAAAATTCTACCTGTAACCCAAAATTTCAATAAAATGCCAATTACACCAGGCAAAGTTACAAAAGAGATGGTACTGGTTTGTTTGCTTTTAAATAACCTTTGATGCTTAGATGTTTATATGAAGAAAAATCAAATTATCTTAAAAATAAAAATGTTTTTCCTATGTATTCTCAATAGGAACTGATGTCAAATTAAGTCAAAGAGAGGTCAAGGTTAGGTAATGCATGGTAAGTACAGTTAAATCTGTTCTTAGTACTCCAAAATAAAATAAAATTTTAAACCAGTTGTTGGATCTGCATTGTCTTAACTGACCTGAAACACAAACATGTTAAAATCTTGTCTCCAGAGGATCTACCTACTGTTTTCAAGAAGGAATTTTTACTTTAGATAAAATGAGTTGTAAATATAAATTGACTGGCAATATATTTTTAAGACAATGATATTTCTAGCAATATATAAGCAGTCAACCAATATTACTCCAAGCCCTTGGTAGTTTTAGAAATTGAACTTTATATGCATTTCATTTAGAAATAAAACAATTGCAAATAATTATAGCTTGATGTTTATTTGGAAGTATCTCATAACAAACAACATAATCTCTTTATATAACATGATAAAGGTTTAAAATATTGTACTGTATAATGAGCTTTGGAGACAAATTAATAGTACCTATCACAACAATAAAAGTGAAATGTGTACTGTGTATTTTATGTTTAAAGAAAAAAAAACATAAGCCCAAATCACCTTCTACAATTATCAATCACTATGGGTGCTCAAAACACCCAAACTTTTCTGTACTAAATGGTATCATGATTGCAAATATACAGTTTTTGTTATATTATCTGCAAGTTTACTGTAATGATGAAACACACATCATGCCTATAGTGATAATAATCTATATTATTTTCAAAGGAAGATATATTAAAATAAACATCCTTCAGCATAGATTATTTACTATCAGAGCATCTGTACCACTTCAAGTCTGTCAACTTGAGAAGGTCTATACTGATTCAAATACAAGGAATAATCAAGATTGGATGTCAAATGTAGTTTTGGGAATGGAAGAAAATAATTGAATAAATCATCTTAAAAAGCCCAGTCTGGGAAATTATTCTATATAAATTGCACACTCAAAAATTACTCTCTCTCTCTTTATATATTTAAGAAAAAAATTGTCTGAAACCAATGAAAAGAATTATTATCTCTGTTTTGTTTACCCATACAACATCAAATATGTGTGTTATATTCATTTTTTCCACTTCCTGTTTTGTTTTAAGACAGGCTGACAGTTTTTTATATTCAATTACGTCATCGTAATAACATTATAATGCAGTAAAACCTGTCTAGATCAACCCTTGAATAAACCTTATTTCAAACTTGTACTTCTATTAGATTGGAGGTACACAAAACAAACAGATGATTGTAACAATATTGCACAAAGGTGAATAAAGCCATTTTTTCCACATGCAAACATTAGCATATACTAAGATTAGGATAAAATGGGAAACATTATCGAAACTTACTTCACTTTAGATAATGCCAAATATGAGCTTAATCCAAAATTATGAACTGTGTCTCAAAACACCTAAAATTCATAATATTCAAAATCACAAACTTGCACATTTAAATGTCTAACAAGAGCTTAATTCTTCCATCCAAATGAAAGTTCTGCCATTTGATTTAAAATATTAAATGCTAAAACAGCAAAACATGATATATAACAAATTGAAAAGATTGAAATTGCCCCACATAAAAAAATCCTCATAAAACTCACAACTCTTATGTAGCTAGTATAATTGAAAGACAACAATAAAATCCATGAAATTCACCCTTTAAATTTTTGTTCTTTTTACACAAAGCTCTCCATCTATATACAAATAAATAAGGCTACCAATATATACACACTACAAGATTTAGTATCATTAAAATAAATCTTGGTAAAAGAATATATTACATTACTTCTAACAAAAAGTAAAAATAAAATTTTTGCAAAAAAATTTCCACAAAATAATAAAAATTGACATTTACTGGTAACGTAGTTAAAGCTTGAAGATTCTTGAACACAAAAAAAAAACAAAAAATAAATAAAATGTGATAAAAGGCAACTGGCTAATTTATGCTTATATTTACACTTACACACTATAAGACACAGTCATTCAGCATGCAAAAACAATCTGATCAATCAGTATTTTGACCCAACAAATATTGTTGTAGCTTTAAATAAATAAATATGGTAAAAAAGTAACTAAAATTAGGCAATAAATGTAGATTATATTTAAACAGTGCTGATCCTTACTAAGTTCAGTTTTAGTGCTCAGTCAGTTAAAGAGATACAAGCAATTGTAAGTTCGAAGACTGACAACTGAAATTATTCAATAAAATATATCTACTATGCAATCAATTTTAAAATGTTAAAAATCTAGTTTTCAAAAATGCAAAAAGGGTTTCTGATCACATTATATAAGTACCATTGACTCCAACATTTGTGAATTTTCTGATGTTTGTGTCAAGAATTCATGTATTCAAATATTATTCTTTTTTAAATATACTTACCATATACGACTACAAACTGTACAAATTATCACAACAAATATCTTCAATTAATTAAAGGTACTTACTGAAGCAATGAAAATTTTATCAATGTAACATGTAATACCTTGTTGGAATTAAATGTTTCAAACATCAATGCTATCTATGAAATTAAGTTTAGGAGGCTGGGATCCACCCAGGTGTTATTGTAACACTGTAAATGTGGGTAAAAATCCATACAAGATTGAGCATTTTGAAAGGGTTAGGATATAGTGCTTCAAGAGGTAGTAAACAACTGATTGTTCAAGGGATAATCTATCAATTAAAAAAAAAACAGCGAAAATTAGGAATATTCAATAAAAACAAGATTTTTTTTTGTTGGAATCTGTATCTTAAAATGGTTTATATTCAACAAATGTTTTCAAGGAAGGTTGATATCATATGCGACTGTTCCCAAGTAAGGTTAATTTCTTATAAAACAACTGTTCCCAAGGAATGTAAATTTCATATGCAACAACTGTCCCAATGATGATTAATTTCATTGAATATTCTTAATTACCATTGATCTCAATGTTTTTTACTGCATGTATTATAAAAGTTATAAAACAATATTTAGAGAAATTCAAATTATTCCATCATGGCTTATAAGATGAAAAGTTGTCAAAATAAACCCTTTAAAAAGTCCTGAGAGACCCATTTCCCACCAATTTTTAACTGTTTTTATATCAGTAACAAGCTCATTTGCCCAGCCATACATTTCTTTATTTGGTTCGTGCATTCATTTTCTATTCAATAATGAAAAATTGTAGAACTAAATATCTGTAAACTCAGCAACCTATCTTCTTAACTAATGAAAATAATATTTATAACCCTGTCAAGGGGGTATATTGTGAAAATGGTGTTTGTCCATCCATCTGACTGTCCCTAGGGATAACTATTTTTTATTTGTAATTCCCTAATAACTAATGCTTGAATTTCAGTGAGACTCTCACAGAATCTTTAATATATAATGACACTGTGCAGCTCATATTTCAGTTATTTTGTTCAAATGTTATTTTGGGGTTTTATTTAGTAAAACATGGACTTTGCTGCAACTCTTATATATGGGAGATACAGTATATCATTTGATGAGTGCTTCTCACAGCTTTTTCTGGCAACACTGTAACATTTTTTGGGAAAAAAAACAAAAACCTGTAAATTTCAATATCATCGAAACACCAAATTTTCTACAAAAAATGAAAATTGACATAACTGAATGTAAATGATCCAACATAATTTGTGCAATTTTGAGTAAAAAATCCTCAACATTGTTTTAATTAAGTAAAACCATAGAAAATAGTTAACTCTCTCAAAAGGCAGGTTGTGTCAAGCCTGATGAATGCCACTACCATGAAAAGGCCATTTAACAGAAGTGATAATAGTACTTTTAACATAAGCATACTACGATTTAAAAGAAATCCATTTGAATATATGCCAAAAAGATATAATCCACATCTTTCATATGTTCAAAAACAAATATTCTGAAGCTAAATTAAACTGCTTGTAAAGCACTTTTCTGGATTTACCTTCATCAAACATCTACAAATTACTGTGTTGGAAAGATGTAAGCTGTATCTTTCCAACATACATTCAAATACCTGAAAATAAATAAGAGCACACAACTCAAAGAAAACATATATAGTATTGTTCAACTTCATATGGGCCATAGTTCACATAAGATAATAATGTGAACAAGACATACTGTGAGCAAAACTCACAAAGGATACCCCCCCTCCCCTATCACTTAAGTTGAATTATCTGCCCTTGGAATAAAGCACGATGAATGATCTTCCCATATGCAAATCTACACATTGTGTCTAAGCTTCATGTAAAGTTTCATTGAAATCCGTTGAGCGGTGTAGAAGGAGATGCCCTTACAAGCTATGTGGACAGACGGACAGACAGGTTGATTCCTATATACCCCCCCCAAACTATGTTTGCGGGGGGTATAATAATGGACTTAACCTTTAATTATAGATTGTGGTATCTGAATAAACATGACAACAGCAAAACAGACATAATATTTATTAAATCAACACATACAATTTAAAAATTCGTAACAGTTCATCAGAACCTGGTGTCCCGCCTGCTCAAGTTGTTGTCGATATATGAGCATATGTTGTGGCTATAAACATTAAAAAAAACAATATGTCAAAACTAACAAATTTGTATTTAATAAGAACAATACATCCTGATAATGAGAAACAAGTATCAATAAAACCCATTAAGAAATGAAAAGTTACAAACAAAAATTCATTGAAACAAAGAAAATCCTTGAAGACTTGACAAGTGCAATAACTTGAATGTTATGGCTAACCATCACTTCACTGCAAAAAAAAAAACAAAGTCCAAATATCTGTCAAAATTTTTAAAAAATTGTGTTCTATTTTAATTGAATATTTGTTTAAAGCAAAAAGCTTCTTAACAAGTTTCAATAAAACTCATGGGTATATAATGATATTGTAGTCTTACAATATACAACTTCTACAAGCCAACACTAAAGAGCAAAAACACTAAGTCTAAATCTTAAAAAAAAAGTAAAACACTGAAAAAATAAAATTATTTTCATCAAAATAATACTCATGAAGTCCAAATCTCTAAAAAAAAAAAAAATATTAAACATGGAAAAAAAGTAATTTCAATAAAATATTACTCTGGATGATATATTTACATCATAAAACATCTTCTGAACAAGTTCCATATATCTTTGAAGATTTGAAAAAGCTATAGACCCTTTAAATAGTTGAAGGTGTACATTACAAAATTGCCCAATTATATCTAGTATAAACTTTATTAGGAAATTAGGGAACCTGAAGAAAAAAAATTCAGTCCCATTTCTGTCAATTTACACAGGACATATATTTATGTTATATACATCAAAGAAAATCAAAATATTTGTTCCAAATTTTACCACTGGGTTATTAATGAGATTCTTTTGAAGATTCAAGATTTTTTTTATAAAGATTTAATGTCTTTTGCAAGTTCTAAAAGCTCTTCAAGTTTTGGGTTTACAACCTGGACATCAAAAGCTAGATTTACCTCCCCTTTCTAAAATTATAAGATTTGTCTCCCTTAAGAAGGATAACAGAACTTTCCCTTAAAATATTTGACTGTGTACATTACAAAATTGCCAAATTATATCTAATATAGCCTTAAATGGTCATTGTGTATCCGGATCAATTAGTATTAACAAGGGAAAAATATATGTAATATTTCTTCATAAAATTTTATCAAATACAACACAACATAATAAATAAAAATTATGAAAAATGCAAAATAGCATGTCAATCAGCAAGCTTACAAAAGTTGTTTTCTATACATATTCAACACGAGTGTTGTTAAATAATTAATAAATAAAAGTATAGAATGTTCAGAAGACACTTTTTACAACACATGAAAAAAAAACTGTTTGGTTACATTATGTCATAAAAAAATCCATCCATGTAGAATATACAATATTTTGTACTGACTCAGCGTGGAAAATTTTTAATGACTGCATATTTCATTGTGCTAAATATAGAAAAAAGTAGATGTGGCATGATTGTCCATTAAACAGCAATCCGAACCCATAAACTAGACAGCTACAGGTCACCTTCAATAACAGATACATTTCCACATGCTAGACAAGCTGTACAAGCCCCCATAAGTCAGCACAGGATACAAAAATTCCTAAATAATATCTAATGGTAATTTAAATAAAAAAATATTCTTGAGCTAAAAATGTCACATTTACAAACATTAACCAGATTTTTACTTTAATGTATGAAAAAAAGACTGCAACTTTATGAATATTGTCGAAATCTATTATATTCATGAAAAGATGTGCTTGAAGACGAAGCATGTGACCTTATTGCCTGACAATGTGACGCCCTATTAGTACAAGTAGCGACCATTCATCATTTCTTATTAAAATGTTCTCCTGAATAAATGTATCTTCAAAGTTTATCAGCAGTTTCGTTATTTTTCATTTGATCTTGCTGCCTGATATTTCCAGTATTAGATGGCATGAGCCTACAATGGAGATACTGGAAAATATCAGGCAAGCGGTCCTGTAATTTTGATAAGAATAATGGAAAATTTAAAGGTCTGGACTGAAATTATTAGCTTGCTCTTAGCTGAGATTTTGATGATTATTTCAGTCTCAACCTTTAATGTCCATTGTTCTAAATATATGCACATGGACATAAGCAACAATCCACTGAACAAATAATCTACCAACTGTGGAGCATGTTTAGGGCAGCATGTTGACATGCCAAAGGTGAACAAACGAACATTTGGTCAAGTGTGGACACAGTATTATCTGAAATTCAATTTGTCCCCAAGTTGGACCTCTTTTAGCTAAAAAAAAATGGCTAAGAGATAGTGAAAATTTGTTGACAGTAAAATGACGGGTTTCTTTGGGATAAAATCAAATGCAAAACACCATATCAGAATCTGATGACAAGTAAAAAACTCTTGCCTCCTGAGAAATAAGATTTTTTAAAATCATTTGACCTCTTTTATGTAAATATTGGTAATGTCCATCAATATAGGATGAAAAATAAAATATCGTATAAAATTTAATTTCCCCCAAAATTTGATCCCTTGAATATTGAAACCAGTAAGGTTAATCCTTTAACCTTTTATACAAAATCAGTAAATGCTACAAAAATGGTTGAGTACTTTTGCTGTATTTTTCATAGAAATCATTTGAAACTATTTCCTATCAAAATTTGATGAGAAATAAATATAGTTTCAAGAATTTGGCTGTGGCCATATTTCATATTGTCCCTAACATGGATTCAACTGTAATTGCCCCCTCTTTGACGACTTTTTTCAAAACTGTCAAGGTGGCCCATTCCCAGTAAAAATCTGTATACATCATTGTTTTAGATCTTGTGTAACTTGATTTTTATATACAATTTCTATACAAAACTTTTGATATAAAATTGCCTACATTGGGGATGAGACTATAAACTCCTCTACAGTTAAATATTTGCTTTTTCATATAGAAAAGACTGAATTATTAAAATGTGGCCCTGTTTTGCAATATCTGGGTGATCAGGCAAAACCTATAAAAAAAGCTAATCCTACAAAAAATGCTGGGAGTAACTTTTGTTGCATTTTTCATAAGGAATTTTTTTAAAAAATAATCACAATAAATTGGGACAAGAAATAAAAATTGTTTCTAAATTCAGCCATGGCCATTTTTCATATGGTCCTGAAGATGGATTCCACATATGCAACTGTAATTGTCGCCTCTATGATAACCATTCAAACTCGCAAGATGGGCCATCCCCTAAGAAAAACATTTTTTTATCTTGTGTAACTGGATGTTTTAGATGCTTTAAATCCATTGTTCTTTCATCCATGTACAAAAACTGATCATAATCTGAGGGTTTTGACCTTCCAATAATGTAAAGAAATGTTTCTTCTACAAAACCTTAATAAAATTTTTTTAATTTGGCTATGGCCATTTTTCAAGGTCCTTGACATGGGATTCCACAAATATGGAATAGCCACCTCTTAATCACTTTTAAACTTTCCATGAATTTTGATGTCTACCCCCATAGTTCCAGCTCATTCCCAAATTCATGTTTTTCATGTTAACAAATGGATTTTTTTATCCTGCCTTCATTTTTTCCCATACTGTACCCTGTGTTACAAGTTTCTTTTGATCTTCAAGGGACATGACATTTATGTTTGCACAGGCTGTAAAGTTCATGTGGACCTTGACATGGATTCCACATATACAGCTGTAGTTTAATGATCACTTTTAAACTGGCGAGACTGCCGATCAATCAAGATATCAAATGGCCTTCTTTGAGGATGGGCCAATTTGGATTCTTCTTAACAAAATATTTGACTTACATTTGAAAATAATTTTTTTGGAAATCTTATCCAAAATCTCAACCTGTAATTTATATTACTGTCTGCGCAGTTCACTTCAGAAATCGGCTTTTTTCAATTTAATCGTATTTCAAAAATTTTATAGAATGACCTATGCTTAATAAAAATATCAGACTTACTTAGTCTTTCATAAAATGTCCATAGCTGTGCAAATTTATTTAATGGTTTCATCAAATCTGGGTAATTTGCATCGTCTATGGGATTTTGCATGGAGAAGGGAGATAACTCACTTGGCGGGTTTTCTTACATTTGCTATTTATAGCTCCTTTCAGATCAGAAATTCAAATTTTTGGTTGTTTTATGACCAGATAAATATAATTCACAGTTTAACACCATATACACCCCTTGGAGCGTAAAAGGTTCCCAAAATAGCGTGTATCGTGTGCGTGTAACGTGTGAATCGTGTGCGTGTAACGTGCGGATCGTGTGCGTGTGGTTCGCGTGTAACGTATATCGTGTACCGTGTGGTCCAATTCGTGCATCGTAAAACGTGTATCGTATAACGGTTTTCAATGGTCGATTTTAATCCTGTAACGTGTGACTTTCAATTGTTATAATTTTAATTTCTTGTATTATGTCTTCACGAAACGAAATTATTTTTAAATTATCATTGCTAAAATATATATCATTAAATATTTACCAGTCATATTAAAGAAAATAGTCAAATTATCGAAAAATTTCTGTCGTTTGAACCTGACAGGATTTTACAAAATAAAGATGCCTTGTTCAATCCAGATAATGTGCAGAATGCGATATTTGCAATCACGTCTCTATCTGGCAAAATTTGTGGTTTAAATTTATGTGATAAAAAATTTATGCTATGATACATTCCATAATGATAATCCTGACCTAGTAAGGCTAAACTAGAGTAAATCAAACTCCATAGGCGGCCATTATAACATTTTTGCTAATAAAATTTTTACCTGAAGTTCAGTTTCAGTGACACCAATTTTTTCTGAAAGTGCCATGACCCAGGCACAACATATTAAAACGGCAGGGAAGGTTTAATGTCATTTAAGAAATTTTCAGCTGATTGACCTCTTGACCCGTCAGTTCAAGCATGTTCAAAAGGTC
>JARWCS010371633.1:0-18134 GCA_034783895.1 Geukensia demissa
TTTGTTGGCCATGGTCTTGTCCGTCTTCCGACTTAACGATTTCTGTCTGCCCCTTTGGTATCTTCGAATTCCTTTTTGTCACAATGCGTATGACAAGCCAAAGTTGTTTCCTGAAAAGTATGAAGATAAGGAGTGTTTGGATTGAGGCGAAAAAATTGACTTTGAACTTGCCACATACGGACGATTATAAACATCCTGCCGAGCAAACGGACCCCAAATCAGGATTATAAAATGTATAAATGGTGTCAAATTCTAGTGGAGAAACCGAACGATCTAAATCGCCTCTAATAACAAATCTCTGTTAACAAACAATGATTTATAATGGACCGTGAATAAGTATTATGATAGGGCATTTGTCCCTTGGAACTGTTTGGATTGAGGCGAAAATTTTGACTTTGAACTAGCTGGACGGACATACGGACGATTATTAACATCCCGCTCAGCAAACGGACCCCAAATCAGGATTATAAAATGTATGAATGGTGTCACCTTCTAGTGGAGAAACCGAACGACTGCATCCGGCATCTTTCAGAAAAAACTTCGCTGTTGGTTAAATGATTGAATGTTTCGTAATTAAATAGCACAAATTTCTCCTCAAATTACATGTGTATCAACTGACCAATGAGAGGGTTCGATTTTAGGATTTCAGAAAGCTTATGATACTGATTTTTTTCTTCATATATACTCATCGTATAATCTAAAATTGGTTTATATGTAAATATGTAATTCTCTGTAATGTCTGAAATATTTGTATACAAAAAAGTAAATCTCTAAAAAGCTGTTATAAAGCGATAAAGATTGAAGATATTAGTTCTTGCTCCCCACGTTGGCATACCAAGACGGATTTGGTTCATTTTAAATTGTACAAAACAGACATCAGTGGCATACTTTCAAATCATTTTCTCCCCGCAAAACAAAGTGAAAATTACAAATGAGCAAAAAATATGAAACAAATAAGTAATAAACTTAAAATTATGATATACGGATGATTTACATAATTAGAATAATTAGTCTACGAGGAGACGTCATTTCTTTCCAAATTAACAGTAACGTGTAAGCAAATCAACAATTATACTCCAATTTTCATAATACAGACATATACTGAATGACAATAAAGTAACAACATTATAAAATCGATGTTTATTTCGTGTTTCAAAATTTCAGACTGATTTAACTATAAATCTGGTGCTCAAATATATTTTAATAATATTTCTGAAAACTACGGTGTTTAAAATTCCACTTTTTAGTTCAAAATTGTAACCATATAAAATATCATTTTTGTACATCGAGAATCAAAATAAAATTCTTGTTGAGTTAATTTATACATTAATTGCATAAATTTTAAAAGACGTTAATTTAAGAATTTTGATAGACCAAATTTCATTATTGTCGCAGAAAAAGAAATGAATTCCTTTTTCATGAACTGTTAAGTTTTGTTTTAGTTTCATAAGAATGAAAATGCATAAGTGCAATACACTTTAGACGTAGCTTTTCTATTGTTTTTCAGTTTATTTTCAAATATATGCCAACTGCACCGTTAACTGCAGAACACTGGAAACTATTTATCTCGTTTCTCTTATAATAAAAAATTTACTTGATTTAATTCTATTGTTTAAGCTGTCTTCATAAATTTAGAAAATGAGGAAATAAAACTATAATGAAACACGTGAGACAATGTAAGGTCAAACAAATATATGTTCTAAAACTCGATTGTCGTAAACCCAAAGTACTGCAGAGATTTATGTGTAAACATGTCATACAGGAAGTAAAAGGCATTTGTTGTGGAGATTGGTGTAGTCTCGTTCCTAGATCTCATGTCTACGAGATGTGAACTCTCCGAATAGAGATTCTGGATTTTTACGTTAGAAAACTGTTTGCGTAAATACACCTGTCGTAGATATTTGATATATTTTTTTCTCAAAGGAACGAAATAGCTAAGGAAGCCGAATGACACGACCACGCCCCATGATGATGCTGTTTGTTATTAGGCCTCAATAACCAACACTCATCGTCGAATCTTTATGTTTCTTGGTGATAGAGACTTCTGCAATTACTTTACTCGAAAACAACGGGGAAACTACTCACATCCGACATGATTGACATAATGGCACTATATTGACCCAGTCAAAGCATTACTGCCGAATATAATCAATACATGTAAAAAGAGTCGAAAATAAGTTTAAATACAAAATAAAAAATGCATACCGGAGTACATCTACAGAAAACATGAATTCTTAAACCTCATGAAAGGGTCACGTGTTTGCCCTGTTTGCAGGACCATTCTGTCCCGCAAACTGTAATCCGTAGTTGAAGGTTTGATGACGTTTAGTAAGCCCCTAAAGTGTCCATTTTTAAATTACCAAATATTTGCCTTTGGAAACGAGTAAAACACATTTTTAAGTCATTTTATTTAAAATTGCACAGAATCTGTCCCTAGTACATAAGAATTAATCTAAGGTTAAAGTTCTGTAGGGTTACTGATCTTAAATCGATCAAAATTTGTTTTTCTAGACGTTTTTAATGTAATTCATCATAAAATTTTCACTTTCTATATATGAATAACTTGTTGCCTTTGCAGTTCATGCTTAATTGTGTTTGTCGAGGTTGCGCGTTAAATACCAGTTTTATTGACGATTTTAAAGAAAACAAGTAGTGAATTTAATCCAATTTAACTGATAGAAGTCGTATATGAAGTATTATGTATATGCAATTGTATGGCAATTTCATACCATTCGTTTTTATCGTGTAGTTATGCAGCGTGACTTGAGATTACTGCTAAAATAGGTATTTGAGGGTAATTAAATAGGAGACCCGTCGGGTTTCAAGGTTACTGCATATAATCACATAATTCACGTGTCATAACCTTACAACTTCAGTTAACTCGATAAACAAAAAAGAGAAATCAAATGTCAAGAAGAGCATACCCAATCTCTGTAAGAAAAGGAGGAAATTGTTGAAAATCGAGGTCCTTAATAAGGGTGTCGAATCCCAGTCCCTGTGACGTGCTCTATACTCCCAATAAAAAAAAACGTGTATACGGAAAATTTAGCAAATTTTGTCTCAAAATTATACATATAGTTATAAAAAACATTGCAAATGACACAAGCCAACAAATGACCACGACCTCTGACTTTTGACAGCCACTGTATACATGTGGTAGGGTTAAACATGCAATGTGCTATTCTCTTTTAAACTGTTAAGATTTTTGTGCTCTCATTTAAAAAAAATGTGTGTGCTATTTCTAAGTCTTTGGCTCTCAACAATCTAATGAAGTTTAACCCAGAACAAACTGTAATATGATATCTGGATATTCAGGTCCGGAATACCAAATTTGTATTAGCAAGGATTTGAATTAACTAGCTTACGAGGTTTAATTACTGCACTCTACCGCCAACACCAAGATCATTGCTTGCAGTATTGATGGTGGTGGTAGATTGAGTACTTAGGTAGTAAGTTAGTTAGCTAATGGGTTAGTTAGTTATTTAGTTAGTAAGTTAATTGAGATTGATATGTGGTGACAGTTACTTATATATTTACTTAAAAATTTTTCAGTTCGTGAGTAAGTTACAGTTACGATAGGCAACTAATAGGTAATTTATTTAGCGAGTTTGTTGGTTATTTGGTTATTTGTTTAGGTGTTTAGCCATTCAAGATTGTTAGTCGTTAAGTATACGAGTTTGATAATCAGCCATACGAATGTTAGTCACTTTATTCTTTTGGTATTAGTTAGGTATTTAGTTGTTTAGATAGTTCGGTAGCCTTTAAGTAAAAACGTTGATCAGTAAGTTACTCCGTTGGTTCAATAGATATTTTGTTAGTTAGCCAGTTATAAACTTGGTTAATCGGTAAGTTGGTAAGTTTTAATTAGCTTATTAGTTTGTTTGCTAGTAAGTTAGCATAACTCATGCGCAGTGATTGGTTTTGGTACAATATTAGACACCGCGAACATTCGCTGTCAACAAAGGCGATTTCAGTAATCTATACTGGAAAGTTAAATTCAACTACCTAGATCACTCAGTCGTCCAGTCCCTACTTTTTAGTGATGCACACAAGAAAGGTTGAGAAGACCTGTTTGCAGACAAATTGTGCATTAAAAAACAAGAACTGATTGTTAGAATAATCCGTTGGTGTACTCGAGCTGCGAAAAGGTCGGTGGTTTTCCCCGGGTTCTCCGGCTTCTGTCATAAAAATATAAACTCCCATGAAATAACTAGAGTAAACTTGGATCTAGAGTTCACCTATGGGAAGAAGCAAAAGTGACCATTTAAGACAAGTGGCCTCTTAAATATCAAGTTCATTCATGATAAAATCTTAAACATGGAAATGGAAAGTGTGTTCTTTGAAATCAAGTGGGTTCTAAATAGATTGATTGTTGGTTGCTAAACGTCCAGTGGCAAGTATTTCATGCATATTCAAGACGAGAACAAGTTCAACAATTATCAGTATCGAAAAGTGGGTGGGATGGGACACAACAGGACAACGATTTTTGACTGCCATTGGAAAAAGGGAGTGATGGGTAGGGACGAAAAATTTAGCCTTTTGTAGCGGCATTAGCCTTATCTTTTTCGAAAACTACAAAAGGGTTTTTTTACGTGTAAAGAGCGTGGCTCTCTCCAAACACGTAACCCACTATGGTCCACGGCCAGGCTTTCCGTATTATAACCTGGCAACCCCACAACTACGGGACCTCCTCTATCCGCCAACTGGGGTTCGCGCTGGGTCAGCCATTTGGGTCGAACCCTGAAGACCGCTCCGGTGCCCAGCTTCTAAATAGAGGTGACCGCAAAGGCAAGTTCAACTGTTAAATATTGTTGAAGGAAGTATTAAGCACCAACCAATTTAATGATAACACTGTAGAGACTGGTAATAATTTCTTGCTATGTCTTAATTTATTCGACTTTTTGACTTTAACCATTAATGGAATGTGTAGTTCGAAAATTTGTGAGAAAAGCAGATTAAAAATATTTTGTGAAGAAAAAGGGTACCCGTTTGACACTTGGTACGTTTTATATAAACTGACATGGGTATTATAAATTAACCGTATTACTCATCCGTTATTTAAGCTTATGAAAATACGTGAGTCAGGATACTTTTAAAGGCTTAAATGTTTGACAAAGATTTGGATTAAGCGTTAAGTGTATCATTTTGCCCGTAGATGACTACTGAATCGTTGTATATAGTTCAGTCTGTTGGTTTTTCGTGTGAATGGTGACTGGTAGGTTTTCTTTGATCTAGGTTATTTACTTAACATACTGACATAGTGACATTTGAGATGATTAACAGGGGTAGACTTTAAAGCAGGAATGTGGCAATGTGGAATTTAACCTTTGGCATTTTGCTTCTCCAAAAAGTCAGTGTTCATTGCTCATCAATAATTCCAAAAATGTACAGCGTATCTTCCCCCTCCCCCTTTCCTATTATGTTCGAGTCATATGTAACTGCAGTGATATTATAAATAAATACACCATTATTTAAAGAATACCTTATTTTACTTTGGGTTGGGCGAAAATTTTCTGTCTTTTGGGGAAGAGGATTACGGAAATAATATTCAGTCCTTGCAAACAAAATTAAAAATGATGCATAAAGAAAGTAAAATAAACGAATGTATGAAAAAATCCTGCTTCATGACAACTAAAAATGAATAATTTTGCACTAATAAACCCTTCTGCCGTTTCCCCTCATTTCAAATTATTTGAATTTGGGAAAATAAATGGAAATGTATCATTTCGGCATAGTTTTTCGTAAAAGTATGTAAAAGCATCGAAATCTTTTAACACGTTTTGTAAAATTACAGAAACGATCTTATTTAAAAAATAAATCTGTGGATCCAGCTAAAAAATAAAATGGCAATAATATTATTTTTGGAGTCTTTCCCAACCCCCTATTTCTCCATTTTATTCATATCAGTCTATTTTAATTAGGCTTTGAGTTTATTTTGTTTCGTCAACATGTCCAATCATCTGCTTGTTTCGTTACCATGTCTAATCTGATCGTTTTCGTTGAAATGCCAAACCTACTTATTTCGCTAACATGTCTAATTTGCTTAATTGCTCACATGCCTAATCTACTTTGTTTCATTAACATAAGTCATCTGCTTGTTTCGTTACAATGCGTATTCTGCTTGTTCGTTATCATGTATAATCTGCTTGTTTCGTCAACATGCCTAATCTGCTTGTTTCGTTATCATGCCTAATCTGCTTGTTTCGTTATCATGCCTAATCTGCTTGTTTCGTTAACATGCCTATCTGCTTGTTTCGTTATCATGTAAAATCTGCTTGTTTCGTTATCATGCCTAATCTACTTGTTTCGTTATCATGCCTAATCTGCTTGTTTCGTTAACATGCCTAATCTGCTTGTTTCGTCAACATGCATAATCTGCTTGTTTCACCAAAATGCCTAATCTGCATGTTTTGTTAACATGTCCATTGCTTCGTTAATACATATAGGCCCAAATCGTTGTAACACATTGTCAAAATCGATTAAAAAGGGTCCAAATTTCCATACCTGTTGTACCTTGTCTTCTGGAGAAAAATGAGATTATTTTAACTGACAGTTATGAAAGTAGACGAGCAGAGCAGTACAGATGTTAAATCACGAAAGAATTTCTTCTCGGCGGGAAATCGAACATATTCATTTAAATGATGCATACAATTTGCAAAAACCCGAAAAACATATTAATTTTGTAAAATAGAGTCGTTGAAAAAGTGAATAAAGATATTTATTTTATAAGATTTATGCTATAAATGTTTACGTTATATTTAAATAGTGCAGTTGGTGCAATCAGCAATTTGTAAAGAGAACTAATTCTCCTTGAGAAATATTTAAAGACTAAATACACAATTACTGATTTCGTATCCTGTCCTCATACATTTCTTTAAATGTTTACAGAACTTCCGCCTTAGACGCCAACGCAATGAGCTCATGGCATTGCATAATTTTTGCGCATACGTAAGATGCACACAGGTCGTTTTCCATGTAGTTCATGCCGCATTTGGAGAATATGCTACTTTCAAACAGGTAAAAGATCCTTCACACAAATTTCGATAAAGAGTAATTTTAGCCACCTTCAAGAGGCTAAATTATGCATCTCTGTCTAATCCCCCTTTTTCTATAGCAGTTAAAAGTCTTTGCTGCCCATCGTGTCCCAGCCAACTCATCACTTTTGGTAACTGATCACTGTTAGACCTGTTCTCGTTCTGAGTATATATGAAATATTTGCAACTTAATTAATCAACAGCAATTAGTTTGCAATCATGACAACTTTTAAAATGTTTTTTTTTTCAAGATTCAATGAAACTTGAGTCACCGAGCAAATGAGTAAAACTAAAACTTTGGGAAACAATTCTCGCTCATTGGCATTTTTAAGCGAAAATCCTTAATTATGTAAAATTTGGCTGAATGTTTTAATATTCTGATAGCTTTCTTTTACTTAACAAAATCGGGAAGAAGAAACGACCATGTTACAGAAAACAGTTTTACTGATGGAAGAAGCCGAAGTATCCGGAGAGTACCACTTACCTTGGGCAGGTAACTAACAAACCTTGTCACGTGCGTTGTGAGTCGAACGCACCCAATTTTGCATGGTACAAAGTCAGGCGCGAACTCACGCCACAGGCTACAGTATTTACCTAGACCACTTGGCCACCCAGGCACCTATATGAATTACGTTTGTAATGCCACGGTTGTTATCAGTGTTCTTCTGTTTTAGTTTTCATTATAGCAACAATCATTTGGTTGTATTTTGAATGGACCGTTTCAGAAATTCAATGGAATTCTAGGAAAATTTTTGTTCTGATTGAATTTCATTGGTCATGACGCCAACTACGAGGACGTTGAGATTGTGCAATGCATTTTACGGGAACGGAAGATGAAATACTGAATCGGTCCATTGCAGGTTTCACTGAGTGAAGTTCTGTTTGTTTGTTGACAGTTTTGAATTTTAGGCTACTTATATTACGACCATAAGGTCGAAGCCGCTGTTGGTGAAATGCAAGACTCAGAGAGCATAAACAGTTAGTATGTTGTGACTGTAGAAGGTATATGCTTTTTTGTTAAAACGAAAAACATATCTTCTTGCTCAAGGCCATGTGCAAATCCGACCGCATCACATTTGACCACCATAACTATTCTCATTTCCAAACACTTACATGTACATCCGTGGTTTAATTCTAAAGACGACTGAAATAAAATTTATAAAGATTCCGGAAAGCCCGTTTGGTTATATAACTGTTTTGTTATACCTTTGTCCGTTGGAATGTTCACGTGACTCGATGACCCTATAGTAATTAACCAATCCCATGCGGTCAGACTGTTGACGACTGATGACTTTGTGTTGCCATCTGATGTATTGCTTAAAATGGTGTAAAAAGTATTTAAATTTCATTGCTAAGCATAACAAACGATCTTCTATTTGGGAACCAACGGTATGGTTTGGAAAACCATGTTCTATTAAAAAATCAAGAGACAGTCTAAAACAATCAAGACTTTCGATAAGTATTGGTGACGGGATGTGTTTCTTGGAGCAATATGCTTTTTACTTCGTATGCAATAATGTTTCATTATTTTAGGAAACATTATTATTAGATGTAATTGTTTAGCAAATTACGTTATGAGATATCAACATTTTTCTAAAGTGGTCACACGAAATTAATGACAAAGAACGACAAATTATTTTCGTAAATTCCATTATCATTCAAGTGTATTCTTTCGCAAGCCTAATGATTACAGAGGTGCTCATTAATATTATTAGTATATAATGTTATTTTCGTGTTGTGTTTGACCTTTACCTTCATGCTGTAAACTACCTTTTTAAATCACTTTAATGGACCACTATTGTGGGCCATTCACATGTATTTTTTTAAGAGTTTTGAAGTATAAAATTACAGTCGGGGCACTGTGCAAAGCTTGGAAATGTCTTGTCGCTTGTGCGATTGCAAAATATCATCTGATTATTTTGTTTTGTCACAGAAGCAAAGCTGCGATACTAGCATACATGTAGGCTGTGCCTAATTCATATCATGGAATTGAATGCAAGAGAGAGCTAATGGTTAAATCGGTCACAACTCAATACGATGAGTACGAACAGACGGTTTCAGGAAATGTGACCTACATCATCTTCATGTTAGTACACGCTATCCTAAGAACTGGGACAATCTGTTGTCGACCAGTGGTTCAAAACATCCCTTTCAAGTTTGACTGAGGGTTTTTGTGAGTACATAAAAAAGGCATTCAGACAGAAACTTTCAATTGAAAAGTTTAGTGTTTTTTTAGATAATATTTTTAAATGTTCCTGGCTTTACGCCAAAAGGTTGAAATTCTGTCGTATTTCTGGTAAACAACAAACAATCAATCAATTTCATTTTTTTCAGCATAATGTGACAAACCGTTTGACCCCGGAATCATCAAATGTCTATAACAATGGGCAAAACACCATAGAAATAGTTGAAATATTTTGCATTAGAATTTGAAATAACATAGAAGTAACTTTTTCTTAACCTTAACTGATATTATTTAGTCTTTAGCAACAAGCTTATCCATCAGATTACTTAGCAGCAGTATTCATTGTTCATACTCCGGATAAGACCTTAATTTGTTCTCTGAGAAAGTTACAGTTCACCAGCTATCATGGACAGAAGAGCTAAGATGGTAAACTTTTGAACAGATATATCATGTTTTGCAGGGATAATAACGAAAAATAAAATCGAGGAATGAAAACGAAAATTTTTTCGAGCCGATTTAGTTTTGAGACTTGTATTGTTTCGCAAATATCCCTATATTCAACATGATATATATGTTTAATTTTACCGAATTTCCAAAACGCATTAATGATTATAACTATGCAAGCGTCTATGTGGCTTGGTATTTTTGGACAAATACTACAGAGCAAATACATCGTTAGACGTAATCAACGTTATATTTGTAAAAAAAAAATATCACGTTTTTCTACCAATCAAAAACCAGCATTTTTACATAGGTAGAACTCTCTTCAGATCATAGGGTCAAAGGTCAAACAAAACACGAAAATCGCATTATATATCAATTATGTTACAAGTATTACTTATATAAAGAACACATCTGTAAACATTGGATATGTGACAGAAAATATACTTGAAGATAATGAAATTTCAGAAATTACTTGTCGCTAGTGTGTCATCAATTTCATGTGACCACTTGAGAACATTGTTGGTATCTTAAGAAAAAAGTAATCATAATAAATAAGTTTTAAATAATGGAGTATTTGTCACTTTATAATAGTTAGAACACAGCATATTTCTTTAAGAACCGTATTCTATCCCCGGGATTCCACTACTGCAGCTGGTTGAATTTTCTGGTTTTGAGACGCCCCCTATCATGCAAAAGTATATCGACGTTGGTTTTAGATAATATTATAATATTATAATATTTGACTGCGGTATTGCTGGCCAAATGAATGGAATTACCGGGCTCCTTTTGGACAATATTCCTTTCTTTTCTAAATTAAGTCAGAGCTTAAAGTACAAACCCTGTTTTAAAAGTCTCCTTCTTATTTTTCATGTGTTAAGAAAAGTGCGAATTCATAGGAAATTGTCAAATAAAAACTAACACTAGACTTTAAAAAATAATCTCAACATTTTACTTGTTTTCTTAGCAATATTTATTGTTTTATTTTAACACTTCGAATTCTTATTATGTTTCCGTTTATTTCCCACAATGCCTCATTGTTCCATATGCATACGGTTTTATTCTATTGCGCTTCTTGGGTGCGTAAACAACTACGCCTGTTTCCTGTCTGAATTCCTTAAGTGATACCTACAAGTGGGTTTAATATTAAAAAATATACAAAGATGAAAAGAGAAGCTATTGGTCAAAAGCACAAACTAGAAAAATGTAAATGATGATGAACAACAGAAAACGATACCAATAACTAGGGCGTTTTCCATCATGCGATTCGAACAGGGTATAAACCATTTTCTACAGACTACTTCTCCTTTGTCTCAACAGACTAACCATTTGCACCGAACTGGCGCGGTTCAACTGGTACGATCGGTACGATTTGTTGATGGAAAGCGCGGTGTGTAACTCAGCTGTATGTCTCTCGATCTTTGAAGAAAATCCCCGGTTATCCAGTGATTGTCATATTCGGGAACAAAACATATAGATAAAACGGCGTTTGCTTAGTAAGTGTGAAGGTAATGTTTTTAGATGTGCTGTCTTGCAGTTTTTAGAGTTAAAGGGCTACTCTTTCGGTAAAATAATCCATGATTATCGCGGAAACGGACATTCTACATAACAACCGACAAGATCATGGTGCCGTCTCGAGAGAAACTAGTGAAATATTGGAAATAAAAAAATAGGTCTGTGTCCCGCAACTTCCCATATTTGGCCAATCATCTGTTGGAAGACACATCCGTTAAGCTTGATAAATTTGTTGTTAGGCAGTTAATCATGATCATTATATATATCATTAAAAAGGCTTCATTTGTACCAAACGCGCATTGACGCATGGACCCTTAACCCCCCATTTTCTCTTTTTATTGTGGTTAGTATTAAAATTATGTGCAGTTATTATATATAACAAAATAAGAGAATACTGGGTTGCTTGGTCTTTAACTGGGGGAAGGTAGGAAAGCCTTTTATTTGTAAGCATTCAATTTTGAAAGGAGGAGGTCTGGGTGGCCGAGTTGTCTAGGTAGTTGATTTAAACTTACATGTACAGATCACCTATACGGCGTGAGTTCGCGCTTGACTTTGTACCATACAAAAAGGGTTGCGTTAGATTCAAATCGCACGTGGTCAGGTTTGTCAGTTACCTGCCCATAGTTGATTGTTCTCTCCGGGCACACAGGCTTCCTCCACCAGTAAAACTGACCGCTGCGATATGACTGAAATACTGTTGAAAGTGCCGTTAACCCCTAAACAAACAAACAATAAATCAATTTTTTCATAGAAAAAGATGCATGTCGGATATAGAAATTTCCTGTCACTTCTGTCTATTTCAGTCTTTTCCATATTCTCCACGACATCCGTCAAATAGAAAGCTTTACAAAGGTTTTATGTTAATCTATAATAACTGCACCAAATGTTTACACCACCACTGATGACAATATATTTGTATAACCTATCTCAATTATTTTTAGAAAACCCTCGTGTTAAGTCTTTCTTTCTTTGGTAGTGCGTAATATAAATTTTTGTTCAGTTTTTGATGTCATTCCATTATAAAAAGATATCTTGAGATGGAAATAAATTGAAAGAAGAAGTCGAAGCAAAGACAGCGTTGATGTAACAGATATAGCTTAAACAAAGCTTCTCCTTTCTCCCTTTCTTTTGTCCGTCAAATTCCTTGTTCCATCATCCACCAATCACGGTTCCCTTCACATTAACTCATACTCATTGTTATCGGACCCCGATTTTCCGGATTTCAATTCTCCAGATACCTTTTCAAACCTCTTGTCATGCAAATTAATCCCATTTATATGATGCAGTTTCTCAATTCTTTGTTAAATTTGCGCTTATTAGGAAAAAGTCTTCGGTAAAAGGTAGTCACTATACAAGTTACCACCCATCTAGAAAATAAGTTACTAGTACAGAAAAACACCATTAAGAAATCGTGTCATCTAAAAAACTATATGAAGGTCATTTTGAGAATATAACCCAAGTCATTACGGACAAGCGTCATACGATATTCTTTTTCCGGGTTTTTTAATTTGTGTTCCGAATGACATCTTAAAATGTGAAGCAAACAAACATCTTACTTGATCGATTGATATATCTAAGTAGAAGTGTTTTAATTCTTTAAAGTCTTTTATATGACAGGTGTTACCTGTCCAAGGTCGGTGGTTCTTCCCGGGTATTCGGACTTCCTCCACTAATACCAATAAAATTGCCCCACCACCCCCACGTATGAAAGTGGCGCAATGTTGTAGAAAAATTATAAAATTACGAAGATGGAATGAAAAAAAACTAACCGGGAAACAATCCTATGAGCACCAATATTTTACGACATACTAAAGCCAGGTTTACGACATCTGAATTATCTTAAATGATCCGGTTGTTTACCCTTGTACTTCAAGTACATCGATATCTTTTATGAGGGTGTCAAATAAAAGATCTACTGGTTAACGAGTACCGTTTGACACTTTCAAATATCCAAATACTGTCCTTTTACAACTGATTAAACTTTAACTTAGTTTTTAATGATATGTCGAAATAATGTATAAAATATGCATAAAATCGTTGTTTTCAACTTGTTTAACGCTTTTTATTATGGTCATTAAATCATCTTTTCTGCCACGGACTTTGACAGTAAGCCCGAACAAGTTCAAAAACATGAAAGACAAATTACCTCCCCATAAAAACATCAGGGGGAGTCGTTGAAATTCGGGTAACGATATATTTTTGTCGCACCTGGAAGCTCTTTTGTCTATTTATTTGTTTTCCCGTGATTTTTTTGTTTTTGTTCTCTCATGCAGAGTTTAAAAGAATTCATTTCTTTACATCATTTCATTTGTCGCTTATAAGTTTTTTGAATAGAGAGAAAGAAAAAACAAAAAATGTCCTTTGTTTAGATATATTGTTTGTTGTTTTTACGCTGTGTAATCTTAAGTAATGGTTACGACACTCAAGTTTTCATCTTGTGTAATGAATTAACAAAATCCAGTAGGTATAAGAGTGATGAAAACATCTGTTATTCACTCTTAACCTAGAAAAATGTACTTTAAATAAAACTGATATTACACCATCAACTTAATCTCGGTCTTCCGTAGGTAATAAAGCATGGGTGGGTTGCCTGCTGCAAGAAACTTGAAAACATATGCTCAGTATAGATTTTTGTAAGAGTTGTTCCCCTTATCTCTTACTGGACCTGTCAAAATCAAATATTAGAATTAAGTTTAAAAATTCTCGCTTTGCAATTACAAATGGCCTTAAAATAAGGTTTTAAATAGCCCGAAATTTTCTATAAAAAGTGACCATTCAAGCGGCGTTAAATGAATCAAACTGAACACTTAAACAAACATAAGCGTTGTCGTGTCTGATCGCATTAAAGCCGTCAAACGTCGTTCTAAATTGATTAATCAAATGATGTTAAACTTTGATAAAAATGGCGTTCATTATTTTTCAGTCGAATGATGCATCATTAGTCGGTCGAACCTTTGTTGAGACCTTTTGGACGGAAACCTCTAGATTTGTAAATTCCCTCTGGTTTTTTTTCTCTTGATTGGAGTGAAGTCAGTCTGACATATACCCCCATATCTTTTCATATTCGTCAATTACGTTAAACGTAAAACGGTCAAATAACGTGAAACATGGTCAGTCATGGTGTTTACGTAACATTGATTAATCAAACGGATTAAACATTGATCAGTCAAATGCTGTTTAACTTTGATTGGTCACATGGCGTTAGCATTAATTTTGGAAAAAAGAGAATCTTACATTGGTAGCCATTGATCATCGTATTTTTAACAATGGAGATGGTTAAACATTCAATTTCGAACCTTGGCGAGACATTAGAAGGTTAAATATCGATATTGTAATGGATTGGTCTTAGTTTTGTAGATGACACGATTTCTTAATAAACAATATGAATGTTTTCAAAAGATTGTTCCAATTTAAAAGCCATCTCTCAAATATGGATAACATGCTATCCTACAACAGGATTTTCACATACAGTAAATGAGACACGGCTACATTAGGCACAAGATTGAGCCTTGTAAACATGGGACGCAAAGGTGGAAAATATTAACTGCCACTGGAAAAATTCCGGTTGTGTTTAGGGTCGAAAAATTAACCCTTGCAACTGGCCACCTACACAGTCAGTAACTAGTCCAAATGAGATGTTGCAAGGGGTCTTTAACGAGGATAAATATACATTTTCTCAACACGTGGCGTCTTTAATGTCTCCTTTCGGACGGGTTGTAAATTTATAGACCCCCACTATCAGGAACGCCCCATTTGAAGCGGATATACCTAGTACCGATTCTTCCACGATATTTATTGTTGAAAGGGTGGTCGAGTATTTCTACATCCCGCTAAACAACCGGTTGCCCCTTTAGAAGAACGATTCTACCTGCTAGCGGAGAAACCGGACGGTCTATTTCTTTGCATCGGTCGCGCTTGGGGCCCAGAAATATATCATAAATCGTATATCAGTGCATTTTATAAAGTAAATACCAAAATATTGACACGTTTACAAACTTCATATCTTTTCATATTCTGCTAAAGTTTTAAAATGAGCTTAGCTACGAGTTATAAATTATATTCAATTTGTCCGTTCTCAAAGTACTAAGTGAGTTGAAGTCGTTGTAAATCGTTAAAACTAGTAATGCAAACAAAATACACAATATGCACTTCGCCACCTAAAAACTTGCACTTGATCTTGATCAGTCTTTTTTATTTTACCAAAGAGTCGGGAGGGGGTAGAGTAAACCAGAGAAAAAAGATAAAAATATAACAAGCTACAAAAAACTAAACAAAAAAAAAACTATTGTGTATGAACATAACGGACCCGCAATGCAATAAGCCAAGGAAGAATGGCAGTCACACAGGAACATCGGCCATTTCCGTCATTAACTCCGGTAAAGTGACGTTTACGAAGATAGTCGGAAATAGCCGAGCGTGATCCGATTGACAGAAATAAGGTATGGTGCTACCGCCCGACTTCCAATTTATGTATCAGCCATTTTACCTGCAATACCACCATATGACCTTCAGGACAAGCTGTAACTGACCGCCCCCTGAAGTGTAAAGAGTGTTCTTCTTATCAAAGTTAGTATTATACAGTTATGTTGCGGTTAGCTTGCTCGCGTCGTTGATTCGAAGTCCACCGGATAAACCAGTTATATTTGCTGTTTCTTCATTGAGATGTACTGGCAAAGATTGTCAGCCCAGAGTCAGAATAATGTTTTGGGCAAAATGATATGTCTTCCTGTGGACTGTTGCTTTCGTGAGCAAGCACGGTAAAACCCGGTTCAGCGTGTAGATCTAATGCGGCATTCATAATCACTCGTTGCCATGACATCATCCTGAATATGCATGAAATATTTGCTAATGGACGTTGCGCAAAATTTAATCAATCAATCTGTTAATCAACTAATCTTATAAATATTAAGAATTGGTTCTCTTCCTTCGTATCCCAGAAAAGGGAAGGTGGCGCCACGTAATTATCTTCAAACCCCGTGTGATTCCAGAACTTTTGGCCGACTTTTTAAGAGTGCTTTAAGGGCAGACATTTCACAAACAGTTAAACGTTTCTACTTTATATATATGATTTTGTTGAAATTGTATTTTAAACAGAAATAATTAGATATCGATCGAAGGCATGAAAATACCATAGAGAAGTGAGCAAGTTTCGCTTCGAATTTCTGATATGCTTCTCTTACGTTCTCGATGCCGCCATCGCCATAATCCTTGATTGCTTTAGCAATGGAAACATGTCATTATTTTTTATTCGGGTGACCATATGCTTGCACTTTTTTAAAAACATTTTTGTTGAAATATAATATAATGATTTAGTGGAATCAGATCGTCGCAAGATCAATGTTGTTTATATTTTATTGAATGCATAGCTAGTTATAGACAGACAAACGCACTGGAGACCCCAATTATAAGATCATGGTCGGATGGAGTAATTAATAACAAAATATTATTGGTACCAATCACGGATTGAAATCTATATTTATTAAGTGAATTTAATACGTTTATTGAAAATCAAATCTTCATGAAAGTTCAACTGACATGTCAGACTGCGGTTGGGAAACGGTAGACTTTTTAGACTGCCTATTGCAAAATTTCAAATATACTGTTTTTTTAGACGTTGTATATGGATTTTAGATAAAATTGTTAAAAAATAGCAAAATTTTGAGTCAGGTCTAAGTGAACGATTCTCCGAAAATTAAATGTATCGCCATCATATTCCCACATTGTCCCTGTACATAAGAGTAATGAAAATACATTATAGTTTGTCACGGATATCAATTGATACCTGATACTCTAATATTATGTTATTTGTCACAACCGAACTTTAATAATACGAATGTCCCTGGAATTCCAAACGATTGGCCTATCCAAACGTTCGCTGTAATTTTTTTTTCTTTTTTGTTGGGTGGGACGGGCAGCTACAATTTCGATCCAATTCAAAGTGCGACAAAAAATTCCTATACATAACCCTACTTTGAAGATACTCTCGATAAAATAAAAGGAACATGGATTCCTCCCCGAACCCTCCCTCACTGATTTGGCCTGACCATAAATGTATATTTGACTCTGTTTTGTATCTAGCAATACAGCAGAAATCAACTCAAAAAAATAAACTGTATAAAACGGACAAACAGTTAAACTTGTCTTTGTGGTCACCTCTATGAAGAAGCCACTTGATTTAAAGGCCACCCTTTTCATTTTCCATTGTTAAGACTTTATTTAGAAGGTCACTTGTCTCTAATGGTCAGGTTTGTCAGTTACCTGCCCAAGGTCGGTGGTTCTCTCCGGGTACTCCGGCTTCCTCCAGCAGCAAAACTGACCGCCGCGATATGACTGAAATATTGTTAAAAGTGGCGTTAAACCCCAATCAAACAAAAAACAAACAAACTAATGGAATGGTCACTTTGCTTCTTTTCAAGGGTGACCTCTTGATAATATTAATTTGACTGTATATATATTGGTCTGAAGAATAAAGTAGGCTCTAGCACAGGAATGATTAAATACCCCCCTTTATTTCCTGAAAAAAAAAATCAAAAACAGAAATTCTTCAGAGCTTCAAATTAAAAACAAGACTTAGAAGTTTAAATTCGCCTGTCATTTGGTGCATGGCTGTCTCATGGACAATCATGCCACATCTCCTATTTTTATATTAGATTTAAAACAATAAGTATATGGCAATATAATCATAAACTCTATTTTTGGTGACATTGATATATTGTTGTTTTCGCATAAAAGACTATCTACATTCAATTACTTTTTGCTGTTCATATGATATAATAAAAGTGACATTCGTTCGGGTTGGGTTACCCTCGCGCCTAACGTTTCGCAGCAAAATACAAGTTTACCAATGTTCAATAAATATGGTCAACTTCGATATGTTATATGTACATTTCAAGGAGTAGCATCTCATCAGTACCATTAGAACCAAATCATAGGAAACCTCTGAGATCAGAAAATAGTAA
>JARWCS010371644.1:0-10242 GCA_034783895.1 Geukensia demissa
GTGTCAGTCGGATGTTAATACCATAAAGTAAATATACAAAATGCATTCCTGACAAGAGAACGTCGCTTTATTGCTGTTTCACAAGATGACACAGGTTAATTATTGTTACTTTGAACAAAAGTTTCATATTTTGAAGGCCTTACCTTTACAGCGTGTTTTTACGTGAATTCTATGTTTAATTGTTCTTCAATTTGTTTGTAACTGTTATAATCGCACACTACATTCTATTAACTTTTCATCTACGCCAGGTAAACATTAAGATAAGTTTTTATTCGACAAAATGTTCGAATGTTTTATTTTCCTTGATTTTTTTACTTCCAACATTTCCTGATCAAAAATGAATCTGTTGGTAATAAAAAACAGGTTTAATTTGTGATCCATTCCGTCTTCTACAGACTTTGAGTACACATAATTTTGGCTATCTTCGTCCCTGCCATGGATGGCTCAGAACAAATTTTGTTAATTTGGTCTAGTGGTTTCAGAGATGTTAAAATAAAAGGTTATCAGACAGACGGACTACGAGGGCAGATGGATGACAAAAGCTTACACATGTTTTGATTTTACCGAGAAGCAAATCTCAGTACCCTCGCAACCGGCTAAAATCAAATTATGGGTGCTGTAAAGAAAAATCCACGACATGGGCAGCTGATATATACAGGTTTCTGCAATGGGACAGATACAAAAATGTATGGCGGCTTACCCCTTGCAAAACTAAATGGTTGCATACAGAATAAGGATACTATCTGAATTTAATGGGAAAGCGAGAAAAGACCTACGGGTCATGCAAACGATAAAGACACTATGATAAACAAGGAAATTACAATTAAAAACGAAACACGACACAGACTATACACAAATAAATAAATAGGATCATCTTATAACATATCTTTGAGTAATATATACCCTCTTCAGACACCCTACGCAATGCCCATTTTGCAATCCAGTATGGTCATCCATGTGGGGGGTGGATGTTATTAACGTCCTACACAGCAAACTAATGCTCTCAGTCGGACGGTCCTAACGGACTTAATTATTTATTTAATTTGAATGAAAGGTTTAAAGATGTTAAAATTTATTTTACCATGAAAGGTATAACATAGAGGTAA
Source organism: Geukensia demissa (assembly GCA_034783895.1). Taxonomy (NCBI): domain Eukaryota; kingdom Metazoa; phylum Mollusca; class Bivalvia; order Mytilida; family Mytilidae; genus Geukensia; species Geukensia demissa. The sequence goes on from JARWCS010371644.1 coordinate 1,107, forward strand.
TGCAGATATTGATATTGCTGCGACGTAGTCAATGGTAGTTCAACAAAAGGTGCCTGATTAAAAATATAATGATAAATGCCATGAACGACATAACATCTTAATATATTTTTTGATATTCTAAATATTTACAAATATTTTCAATTCAGACATATAGTTTTTATTTATAAATGCTACAATCGCTTAAGATCAGAATGTAATTTTTAAAATTTCTTCTTCCGGCAAGGGAGGTAACACTGTACAAACAATGGACCGCAAAAACCAATTGTTTTCATAAGCGATTTTTATGTTTTTGCTATGTTCCCATACAAGGGCAGAATTGAAATTTCACTTGTATGCAGAAAAAATACTAAAAAAAAATAATAGTAAAATTTCCAGACTGCCCTTGCGTGGGAAAGGTAAAAATTTTAATGTAGAAACAGAAAAAATACCGGTTTATTCTTGATTTTCCGTGACCTTCCTTGATTTGCATGGTCATATTTAACCTTATAATTATTAATTGTTGTTGACTAAAAAAAATATTGGAACTAAGAATTCAAATGTCTGTGGTTATAATGAGCTGGATTTCCATATTTAAGATCACAAAATTATTTTGGCTAATTTCGAGGGCCAAAATACCACATTCGTGGCTCTACCCCTTTGCAAGGAAACGGGACATCTTGGCACATTTCAAACTCGGCACATTACAAACTCGGCACACTTCAATAAAATATGTCTAATATGTGTAGAGTAGTTTAAATAAAATTATTATATCAATTAAAATTTGAAAAATGACAATATTTTTTATCTCTCTTTTGTAAAATTTGACAAATAATATATTCAGATTTATAATGCTTTCTCTGTTTTTTTGCTGAGTGTCTCTTTTTTAATAAACAGTAAGGTAAGTGTATTCAAATTTTTGTCTATTGTGTGTAATCTGGGACTACAATTGCACTGTGCACTGTGTTTTTAATCCCAGGTGTAATTAACAAATTAGAACATTTTAGTGCTTCACGCGCTCGATTCATTTTGTTTCAACATCTTTACGACATTAAAAAATTCTTCTTTCATAAAACATGCATTTTCAAAATTATACCAGATCATTTTTTCTAAACAATTTTGAACACTTTATTACTCAAAACAATGACCTACTGCCTATTCGACATGTTCGAGTGGTCCGATTCCATGTCTATTTGACAATTGTATATCCCCATTACTCTTTTATTATAATATGATGAACATGTCTCAGATGACATGGTTAATATAGAGATATATTGAACTTCAGTTTTATTTTTAGAGTATATTTCAACTATTATCAATTTTAATTTTAAAACAATTCTTACTTTGGTGGCACAATTATATAACTGGGGTGCTTCAAATGCAGCATGAAACGACCGCAGCACGCTGACATGTGAAATGTGAGCAAATGAAACCTTTTGGTAAGTGTGGAAATATTTTTTTGCTGGGCACAATAATGTGCTGGACACAGTAAAGTGCTGGACACAGTAACATGACTGGCTCAGTGATCGTTTAGACCCCAATTATTCTCAAAACTGGCGTTACGTTCATTGCATTGTTCATAAGGAATCATTTGGAAAAAAACCTCATCAAAATCAGATTAGAATTTTTTCATATATTACAAAATTGCCCACCCCTTTTAGCAAGAAAACGGTAAGAGATAGGCGAAATCCGTGGATATTCTACTGAAATTCCTCTTCTCCTGCAAAATCGCATTTTAACCCTTTGATACAAAAATCTATAAATGCTAAAAAATGTCTGTTACATTTTGGGCATTTTTCATTAAGAGTTATTTAAAAAAAAACCATCAAAATCGGATGAGAAATTTAAAAAAGTTTAAAAAATTAGGGTGTGACTGTTTTGGACCACGTATGGGTCATGACGCCTGTTTACTTATTCCTTTCATAATCATGTGTATTGCATTTAAAGCTTCACAAGGAGCTTGGGCTTGTAAAGCTATTTGTTTCAGTACAAGCATCTGAATAAAGTAAATTCATTTTGTTGTTAAAAAAACAATGTTGTTAAAAAAACAAATGTGCCAAAATATTAAAATGATCTGTTTGCTGGAACAAAAGTAATCTTGCAGAAACCAAAATTTTTCTGTTCCTTACGGCATGTACTGTGAGTAATCTTGGCATCAATATGTCTTGGTTTAATTCACAATTGAAAACTATTAGAACTAAACAATCAGCAAGAAGAGTCTTGTATGCATGCAGATCATATCGAATATAAATCCATAGTGTGGTTTTTGTGACATTGGACAGCTTCATCTCGTCCACATTTAATGTAAGACTCCAAGAAAAGCTTTGACAATTCCAGTTGCTACAGTAGGAAACTAACGAACAAATAACACAGTAACATGAGGCTTCTTTTGTCATCAATTTAGTGGTCTCGTTTGTTGGACCTACAACCTGCAGCTTCTAGATAGTTCTTGTCAGCTGTCACAGTTTGCCTTGGTACTTGACTTACCTCCATGCATTCCCTTATTATTTACTTATTTATTAAATGTTTTGATGATTATTATTGATGTATATTGTATAATAAATACATGTCCAACAGCATTTGGTCCTCTTTTATTACGTGGCTCTGTTTGTACAGTGAGGTATCGTTCAGTTTTTCTTCGATTTATTCAGGTTGGTGGAAGGTTTTTGAGTAATGGAGATAAAAACAAAACAAAACAAACAAACAAATCGAAAAATGTTTAGAAGAACCAAAACTTTAAACATACATTTATTGTCCTACATTTGTACGTTGATCTGAACATATCCTAGCTACTAGTTCCAATATCAAATTAGTTCTATAAATCAGGGCCAAGAAATGAGCGAATGAACACAATGTCTACTAAAAAATTGTACATACGGTCTTGGATAAATGGTGTCCTCCTGGAATGCCAACATTTTATATGTAACCTATTCCTGGAACGCCAACAAAAAAATTCTATAGATGTTTTTATTTGAACAACAGGTGTTTTTATAAACATTTACATGCAAAAATTAATTAGTTCATCAATGTTAATATTCATTTTTACAAGAAAAAAGATGAAATAACTTTATGACATGTATTACATTTTTATGAAAAATAAAATGTGAAAAAAGTATAATAAGTTTAAGTGTAATTAATTTCATGAAAAGAGTTCTTCTTTATAACAGACTTAATCATGAATATTAATCTAAAATAATTTGCAATATTATTTATTAAAGAATATGAATTCAAATGAGCCACTAAATGAGCAAGCTTGCTTTGGAAGTCATGGCGGACACCGATGTTGACATCAATTACACCACTTTCACACTACTGGGTTGAGAGCAACAGACACTTGTGGAATCAATACATGTACCACACTGTAAAGCCAAGGACGACCAATAACCTTGAAGGATGGCACTCTAAAATAAAGAAATACATCAGAACTCCACACCCAAACATATACATGTGCAGACAAGTGGAGATTCTGCAACGAGAAAAGGCACTTTCAAGATGCCGGAAGACATTGAAAACAGACTAGTTGACCTGAAGTAGGGCCATGCTAACAGAGAGATGACAGCAGTACAGTTCGCCAACGCAGCTTCCTACCTTCTACCTTTGGACTGATTTTTATGAATGATGACTTATAAATATCTGTTTACATGTACATTGTCTTTTGTTATTTGTTGTTTTTTTAGTTTATATCATGAATTATGCTGATGAAATGTGGTGCTATACCTGCTTCGTAGTTTTATATGTATTGTTTCATTTTCAACACATATTTTTGTTTTTTGTCAAATTCATAATAAAATACACATGCAAATTCAATATTTTTGTTATATAGCCCAGTGAAAAAACAAAAAAGTCTTCTTATCCACAAAAAATTTTGGCACTTAAACCCATATATCTGTAATCAGTGTGGCTGTTATTATAAACATGCACATTTGTTTTGATAACAATTTGTACCTATTCCATGAACGCCAACAAAATTTTACAGGTAAAATGTCGAAAGATTAAAAGATGTTGGCATTCCAGGAATACAGCGAACTAATCAAATCCAATTAAATATATGAACTATCATAGTTGTATGTAAAGGTTTCGTGATCATCAAATAGAATCAACTTTAGCTGTCAACTCGCTTTCAAATTCAATATTTGAAGGAGGTAAAAAAACGTAAATATTCCGAGAAACATTTAGTGTTTGGATTAATGATAGATAATTAATCTACGCCTCTTCTTATTGCATTTTTTGTATTCACATGTATAAAACATGCAGGTACATGACCATCAGTGTCTTGACATGTCTTGAAAAATCAAGACACGTCTCGAGACTTAAAGGTATGTCTTATAGACATGGTGTTTAAAAACATAAATATAACCTGTCTACAGACATATAGAATATGTGTCTCCAGACAGATGGGTTCCGAGAAATAATTTGAGAAAACGATAAACTCCAAAACTTGTTGAAAATATTTCAGCTGTCTTCAAGACACTTGAACATGCTGTGAAACGCATACCTTGAAAATTTTTGGAGGCCTGGATGGCCGAGTGGTCTCGGTAGTTAATTCAAACTTGCCTGTACAAATCACTGCATAGTGAATGATCATCAATGTCTTGACACATCATGACATGTCTTGAAAAAATCAAGACACATCTTTAGATATACTTAAAGACATGTCTTATAGACATTATGTCTTAAAACATGTCTTTAAGACATTCTTGTTTTCAGTACATGTTCTAAAATTTTGTATATGTGCGTTTCAGTGCCTATGTATCACATTGTTTTCAAGTGTACACCTAAAAATATTTTCCAGACGTTTTGGAACTTACCGTTTCTTCAGGTTATGTCTCGAAGATATTTTGTCTTGAGACATATAGCACAAACAGGATATATTAATAAGAAAATAGTTTCCGATTGGGGAATCGTGTTTCAGGCCAGTGTTCCAGTACTCGTTCGAAATCCTATTGACCGATAACACAATTGCATAGTTAATAAACATCAATGTCTTGAGTCATTTTAAGACATCTTGAGGCATACTAAAAAAACATGTCTTAATTACATCAGTGTCTTAAGACATATACATTCCATGTCTTCAGACTTATAACATGTCTTTAAACATAGCATATGTGTCTCAAGACAGATTTTTTCGAGATATTATCTGACGAAACAATAACTTGAAAATATTTTCAGGTGTCCTCGAGACACTTGAAAACAATTTGATACATACATGACATAGGCACTGAAAAGCAAATATACACAATTTTAGATCATGTCTTGAAGACATGCCTTAAGACATGATGTCTATAAGACATGTCTTTAAGTATGTCTCAAAATGTGTCTTGATGTTTTCAAGACGCGTCATGATGTCTCACGACATTGCTGATTATTCATTATGTAATCGCATTTTCATTTAATGCTAACTCGTTCGTCTTTATAACTCAATTGGAATCTGTGCTAAATACATGAAGAAGTTGTAAAAAAGAGAAAAAAGAGAGCATACACTGTCTTTATAAGATGAATTGGAAGGAAAAAGAGTTTTCTAATGTTTAATCAAGCAAATTTATCAATCGTTATCTAGCTCATATACAATAGCACCCTCTCGTTATAAAAAATCCTGAGAAAGTTACCATGCAAAACAATAACAACTTTAAAATATAAAATATTACAAGGTTTTATGTAAATAATAGTTGTCAAATTGCAAAGTTGCAAAGCCAATTCAATCAAGTCACTTAAAAACGTGATAAAACATGCTAAATTTGACAGGCATTCGTCGTAAACGATCTTTCAAATCTACATGATTCTACGACATGATTGTGCACGACCTTGAAATTATTATATTTTGAAGTCATTCAATATTTATGTTTCATCCATATTTTATTACTATTGATTACAACGCCATGAAATTTATTATTAAGCAGCCGGAGATATAATAAATCCCACACATTTTATAACTTGTATTCTCCTGGTCAACCATCCATCATATAGTAGAACGAACCAAAAACCAGCCAAAATAGAATAAACACCCATATATGGTCCAGAAGGACCAATACATATAAAACATGTAAAGGGTTACCATGAATTCCTGAGTGTTTTAAAGGAAAATGGATTTCTTATGGATACAGGTCTTGTCAAATATACTGGCGTAAGAAATATGGACAAGTAGTAAAGTGGGTAGTGGCACGACAACGCCATGACTGAAAGACAAAGAACGGGAGCCAAAAATGAAAACAACTCAATAACAAATTAGTATTATAAAATTCCTTAATTTTTAGGAACACTAAGTCTCTGCGATAAATCATCTTTTACATAACCGTCCTTGCGGCAGAAACAGACTTACACCGTCCATGTCTCTTGAGCAAACGGTCACATATACCAAATTGGGCCGCTGACGTTGCACCACCAGAACACAAACTATGCAATCCATAAGATTTTACAAACGGAGAAAAAATTTCAATAAACAATTCTCTCATGCGAGTGTAACTTAAAGGCTTGTTAGCTGAACGCAAAACATATTTGTCGTTAAGTTTTACAAGGTTCGAAAATAAATATGCTTCCGAATCCGCTGTTAGTGAAGCCCATTCCATATAGAATTCTAAATTCTTTACCGGACATAATGGTGTACTCGTTCTGGCAATTACTAACCACGATCCGTCACGATAAATGTCAGTTTTGCTTTTCTCTGAAGGTCACAGTTGTTATAATCGGTTTATGTATTGAGTTATTAATATGTTCTTGGTAGATCATTTGACTGCAATAACATATTGTGTATGTGTGTTAACTAGTATAGTAAGTTAGTTACTAAATGAAACCGCTATGCTGAGAGCATATTAATGATGAGTGATGATGAATGAACCCTACTATGCACTAGACCGACACGCTGAGCCCGATTTTTAACGTGCTAGCTCATGAAAGCAACAGTCCACAGAAAAGCAGGCCACTTTACCCAGACACATTATTATGACTCTAGGATGACCAGTCTTGGCTCTTACTCCTTAATGCTGCGTGCTAAGCGGAGAAGCACCAAATACCAATTTTAATGTCTTTGGTTTGACCTGGCCGTGGAACAAACACACGACCTTCCGCACTCGAGGAGAACACGCGTACCATTACATTACCGAGGCGGTCCGATATGTATGGGAAAGCACCTTTTAACCCTTTTAGAGAGTAAGGGACGACAATTGTCGTTTATGGACCTGTTTACAGTTAAACTCCACCAACGACACACCATGCAATCAAATGTCTATCTAATTCCAATAATTTTAAAACACAATAAATTTCTGGTAATCTTAGCCTTGACTGGATTCACTTTTTGCACTTAAACCACCTCACAGTTTTAACAAAACTTGGAATGAAAATTTATAAGGTACACGAAGAGAACAAATTTCAGTAGGGGTGGGCGTCATTTTCAGCTTAATGGTCAAAACCAAAGACTTTACATGACTTCTGCTGGTGTATATGCAACGAAAACTGGTAAATCTACACTTTGATGCAAAGATTTGGTCACCCGATAACCAAGTCAATCTCACTTCCGGTAAAAATGAGCAAAACTGTAAAAAGTTTAGTTGTGGCAAGGGTGGGCCCTCCATACATGACACAAGTGTTAAAGACTCAATAGTTTCAACTGGTGTCAGTACATCCGTTGGGCTCTGCCATTTATATAAACTACATGCATTGCGGACTTTTGAATAACAGTCCTCTTTCACTACCAAAAACAATAAAAAAAACCTTGAAATCCTGTTGGATTTTTTTGGTGCTGGATAAAGCCCACCTTCTCTACCCTCATATCACCTATACTAGCTTATTTTGATATTGATATCTATGATCAAAAGGAGTCTACTAATTTGCTTATCATTTTCACAAGTTTGCAAATATATAAAAACGGTGCATTCATCGTTTTCTATTCAGCAGTCTAAGGGTTAACAAGCTGGGTAAGTGCATCAAACATGTTTTCGTGTCTGTACTATTGAACTGGGGATCATTCGACTGTCTATGCCTTAACAAAAGGAAATATGAAGTTTCAGATACAAATATTGTATCGAAGATCATTTTAAAGATCTTGGACGTTTATCCGCGAGAGTGCTACGCACGGCAATTGTCGTTTCAGGCTCAGTTTACAGTTAAAAGCAACCATCGGCACATCATGCATTCAAATGTCTGCTTAATTGTACTAATAAGAGGGAGAATGAATTTCCTGTAATCTTAGCCTTGACTAGATTCCCTTTGGCACTTAAAGCTTATAGTTTTGCAAAAACTTGGATTGGGAATAAAGGTAAAATAAAGTATCAATCTCAGAAAGAGTCTGCTTCATTTTCAGCTTAATGGGTCATAACCAAAGACTTAACATGACATCTGCTAATGTATATGCAACGAAAAATGATTAATTGACGCCCTGTTGCAAGGATGTGGTCATCCAATGACCAAGTCAATCTCATTTCCGGTAAACATTGGCTAAAACGTAAAAATTTGAATTTTGGCAGGGTTGGTACTTTTCCTTCTGGGTCGTTGACACAAATACTGCCCAGACAGGCATATGTTGATCCTCGGTTTAAGTCATCAATCGAGAAATTGTACGTTCGACGCCACAATCTTGTCGACCGGAATGTAATATCCGTGTCACAGATGAAGAGAGGGATCTTTTCCTGTGAAGCTGCGGAGTAAACCAGGAACAGGCTGTTCGCCGTCTCCACCTGGAGGTTGTGATCCCATAAAACCGTCCCATTTTTACCGCATTGGAAAATTGACAATGCGAAGGGTGTCTTTTAAATGGCGAGATCTGATTTCCTCTGGACTGCCTGTGTTCACCCCCGTTTTTTGTGAGGTCCGCGTCGTTCATAGTTCTGTAGTTGTCATTGTCTTGTCTTCGGTTTTCTTTAGCATCCTTTCTGTCGCCGGGATTTTCATTTATATATGTTTTTGATTTATATTTAATAATATTTAAATAAAGGCTCATTTGATATTCCATGATCGTCGGTTATTTCATTCATTCATTGATTCATTTATTCATTCATTCATTCATTCATCCATCTAGTTTTCATTTCACCCATGCTTTCATGTTTACATATACACAGTAGACCTGTGACATCTGACATTTGACTTTGCATGAGAAATAATACTAATAGCATGAGCACAGCATGTAAACTAGAGCGCCAAAAGGTGTAATTTTAAATATAGCTCTACACTA
>JARWCS010371654.1:0-10242 GCA_034783895.1 Geukensia demissa
GACGCCCCTTTAGCAGGGGTTCTACCTGCAGGTGGAGAAACCGAACGACCTATTTCTATACCCCGGCCGCCCTCGGGGGCGAAAATGTAACAAAAAGTTACTTCATTTACAAATTTTTATATAAAATGTTTACTAAAGGGTTAGAAAAGGCAATTTTGATGTGGATAAGAAATTTTTATCTTCATCCGATTTTGATAGTTTTCTTCAAATTTATTTCCTTTGAAAAATGTAACAAAATTCAACACCACAAACTTCTTTACAAAACAGGAAAAAGACCAGGTTCTCCGGCAGGATAAGCATCTTTTTCTGTCCCTTGCATGTGACCTTTATTGCTATGGTCTAAGGCAAACTTTATTCATAAGTTAAAGATAAGTTTTCTGATATATATTGGGTCTAACACCAAACACCTTTTATGATATTTATGTATATTAGGTCTAACACCAAACAGCTTTTCTGATAAGTATATTGGTCTTACATAAACAGGTTTTCATATAACGGCTTTTTGGTAAATGTTGGGTCCAACACCAAACAGCTTTTCTGATATACATTGGGTCTAACACCAAACAGCTTTCCTGATATATGTTGGGTCCAACACCAAACAGCTTTTCTGCTATATATTGGGTCTAACACCTAACAGCTTTTCTTTTATAAATTGGGTCTAACACCAAACAGCTTTTCTGATATATATTAGGTCTTACATCAGACAGCTTTTCTGATACATGTTGTGTCTAAACACCAAACAGCTTTCCTGATACATGTTGGGTCCAACACCAAACAGCTTTTCTGATATATATTGGGTCTTACACCAAACAGCTTTTCTGATATAAATTGGTTCTAACACCAAACAGCTTTTCTGGTAAAAGTTGGGTCCAACACAAACAGCTTTTCTGAAATATTACGTCTTACACCAAACAGCTTTTCTGGCACACCTTAGATCTAACACTAAGCACCTTTTCTGAAATAAATTGGGTCTAACAAGAACAGCTTCTCCGGTATATATTGGATCCAACACCAAGCAGCTTTTCTGATATATTTTTGGGTCTAACACTAAACAGCTTTTCTGATAAATATTGGGTCTAGTCCTAAACAGATTTTCTGATATATACTGGGTCTAACATTAACAGCTTTTCTGATATAAATTGAGTCTAACACCAAACAGCTTTTCTTGTATATATTGGATCCAACACCAAATAGCTTTTAAGATATATATTTGGTCTCACATCAAACAGCCTTTCTGATATATATTTGGTCTAGATGAACACTTTTTTTATTTATACTGAGTCTAACACCAAATAGCTCTTTTGATTTATAGTGGGTCTACACAAACATCTTATTCATATTGGGTCTACACAAACATCTTATTTATATTGGGTCTAACACCAAACAGCTTTTCTGATATATACTAGGTCTTACATCAAACAACTTTTCTGATACATGTTGGGTCTAAACACCAAACAGCTTTCCTGATAAATGTTTGGTCCAACACCAAACAGCTTTTCTGATATATATTTGGTCTTACACCAAACAGCTTTTCTGATATAAATTGGTTCTAACACCAAACAGCTTTCTGGTAAAAGTTGGGTCCAACACCAAACAGCTTTTCTGAAGTATATAAGTCTTACACCAAAAAGCTTTTCTGGTACATCTTAGATCTAACATTAAGCAGCTTTTCTGAAATAAATTGGGTCTAACAAGAACAGCTTCTCTGGTATATATTGAAACCAACTAAGCAGCTTTTCTGATACATTTTTGGGTTTAAAACTAAACAGCTTTTCTGATATAAAATGAGTCTAACAACAAACAGCTTTTCTTGTATATTTTGGATCCAACACCGAATAGCTTTTCTGATATATATTTGGTCTAACATCAAACACCTTTTCTGATTTAATTGGGTCTAACACCAAACAGCTTTTCTGATTTATATTGGGTCTAACACCTAACAGCTTTTCTGATTTATATTGGGTCTAACACCTAACAGCTTTTCTGATTTATATTGGGTCTACATGAACACTTCTTTTTATTTATATTGAGTCTAACACCAAACAGCTCTTCTGATCTATATTGTGTCCAACACTAAACACCTCTTCTGATATATATTGGGTCTACACAAACACATCTTATTTATATTGGGTCTAACACCAAAACAGCTTTTCTGATATACAAATGGATATTGGGTCCAACTTCAAACACGGTTTCTGATATATATTGGGTCTTACACCAAACAGCTTTTCTGATATACATTGGGTCTAATACCAAACACCTTTCCTGATATATATTGGGCCTAACACTAAACAGCTTTTTGATATATATTGAATCTAACACCAAACACTGATGTTAGTTAGCTTCTATTACTTTGTCCTCATAATTGCCAGTATTAAACTTTAAATCTCTGAGCAATGTTGACATTTGTTACCAAGCGTCAGCTTCATAAAACACCTCCAATTCTTGAGTTTATTCTCCAATGGTGGCAACTAATATTTGTTCCTTATAACACAAGTTCCAGTCGAACTTTTTAAATTATCAATGGATAACTAATGTTAATGCATTGTTTTTTCGTTTGTCTCAATGTAAACCGAACAAAATTTAATGATATTCGGCTAATTCTGAGTAAGTCGAATTGTTTCTGGTATAATTTTCATATTTTGTCTGTTATTGCCTATTTTTCTTTATGTTTACCTTACACGAAGATGAATTGGGGGGATCAATTGGATCCAACAAAACGGCATGCGCCTCTACAAAGTAAAAATTTGTGGCCATTTGATAGTATATGTGTTTTTTTATTGTTCTTTTTATCAATGTATCCAGTAATCAACAAGGACTCTGGTCACTGGATAGTCACGGCCTTCCTTGCATTGTATTTTCTAATTTTTATCATTAGGCACGGACAATTTGATTTTCTGGGTGTTGGGATTTCTTTTAGATATAAAAAACAGTAATCTGACCAGCATCTGTAGTGAAAAAAATTCTGGACCACTGTCTAGACATTGGAAAGAAAATAATTTTCCTTACATTAACTATTACATGAAAAGATAATCTTGCCCTCGATGCTGTTGAAATCCCGCATACAAATCCCAGCCCCCACCCCCATGAAATCAAATGGTCCGTGCCTTACATCTATTGATGTTTTTGTGATTGTCCTGGCATGAAACATCTGCTCTTATCATTTAATCAGGACAGTTTTATAATAAGGGGACGTTTTGGCGACATACATTTTACTTAAAATCCATCACATTGCTTCTGCATCATATTAAAAATATAGTCCAAATTATATATTTGTCTTTGTTGACTTCTTTATTGTTTTGGGGTTGGTACTATTTGTTGTAGTGTTTAAGAAAAGTTTGGAAAAGGTTGTGACTGACATCGATTTACTTACCACTGGCTTTTACTACGGAGTAACACGACAGGTGATATAAGTGAAGCAGGAGTATCTTTCCCTTCCTAAACACCTGAACTCACCCGAAGTTGTTTTAACAATTCATATTTTTCCTATATGCCTATTAAGCAGCACAAGGAATGAAGCTTTATTTTTATGCCATTGATATAATTGGAATTACATATTGATTAAGGGCTATGCCCGACATTTCTTTGTTTGCACATCATATGAGGGGGTGGACAGGGGGGTCTCCAATTCCCACTTCCCTATCCCTCGTCTCCCGCTTCCCTCCCCCTCAACTCCCGCTTCCCTATCCCTCGTCTCCCGCTTCCCTCCCCCTCAACTCCCGCTTCCCGCCCCCCTTCTCCCGGGCTCCCGTCCTCATGTCCACCCTCTCCACTCCCGCTTCCCTCCCCCTCAACTCCAGGTTCCCTATCCCCTAACTCCCGGTTCCCTACCCCCTTCTCCCGGGCTCCCGCCCCCTGTCCACCCCCTCTCATATAGATCCCTTGTGGAGACGTCTAGATTGTGTGCTCTCTTAATTTTTGCTCTGTATCTTGTATAAACGTATTGCGTGCGAACGGAGCTTTATGTTAGCATTTTCAAATTGGGTTTCTTAAAATTCAACTGCAAATTTATTCAAATAAAAAACGTATCGTATTAGATACGTAACGTAAACGCTCTAAAACCAGAACGAGTATTAAGTTATAACTTTTGCGTGCTTAGTATAAGCAGAAACATATATATAATACAATGTATTATATGTCTCTGATATAAGGAAACGACAGGAGCGCAATTTCCCCAAATGAAACTATATCTTAACCAAAATCATGAAAATATGTTGCAATACTCCTGTTATATCAACAATTTGAATCTGGCAATTAAACTGTGGCCCAGTCAAGAATTGTTTAAAGATAAATACAAGTTTACCACCGAAAGTCGAACAAATATGGTGAGTTTGATATGCTGTATGTACATCACATGAAGTAACCTCTAATCAGTAGGATTAGAACCAAAACATAGGAAGTCCGAGACTCAAACATGCTAAGTAGTAAAAGAAGCATCAAATCCAAACAAACCGAAATAGGGACAACTACTATGAGCAATACGCTTCGAACCTTTCCATATTTTCAGTGCTTTATAATTTATTATATGCAGTAAACATTATTTGATACATTTTGTGTCGGACAAGTCTGACAACTGCACGGCCTGGTGAATAACCTCGGGGTCTCTGCTCCACCAGTTGAGGCAACAACCCTTTAATTTGGTTTCAAGTTTACCAATCTTTAGTTAAAAATGTAATATGGTGAATTTGATATGATATTATTTATTGTATTTATTACTGAACAACATCTCATAACCAAAATATGGAAAGTTCGAGATTCAAACATATGATAAAAGGAGTACTCAAATCCACACAATTTAACACCGTGTCAGATATGAATGTAAAAGATGGGTGTACAGATGGGTGTACTTGTTTTCATGTGTTGTTTCGGCTATCCTACAATGTCTCCGATTACTCGGCCTTAATGTTTGTTTGTTGTTTTTTTTTTTTTTTTTTTTTTTTTTTTTTTTGTTAAATGGAGGCTGACACTTAAAGTCAATATAGATTTATTACAACACAAAATTGGTTACACAACAACTTCATGGGTATAATCTAATACCGGACGGGATGAAAATGATATATTGGGGAAAAGGTAATCTTCTGGTAGAGGTTGTAACGAATGCGATATCGTTGGGATACAGTTTTCCGTTTCGTCATCAGACGAGTAGAAATCTAGATCATCTGCACAGTTATTCGCGTTTAATCCGAACTGAATGGCTGTATGTTTATTTAATCGTTGACGTTTCTTCTTGGTTTCTTTTTGGCAGCGTTTGTTAGTCTTTGGTCCATATTTCGTTTCCAATAAGTCGCAATCGTTTTTCTTCCCAAGAATCACTTGACACGGTAAGTCTGTCAAGTGGCGCTTATCTTCAGTGTACTCGATTAGATTGTCTGTAAAATTCATGAAATGGCCGACATGCGCAATCCAGTCAGGGTCAAAATCATCAATACTGTATTCACAATCGCCTTTACTATTTCTTGTCGAATTTGTTGATGTTTCCTGCATGCAGTCGCCGGTTTCATCAGTGTCATTGGTCTGCATGTCGGACACTAAATTTGACGCTTGGCGCAAATGTTTATTTGGAACTCCTCGAGTCTTAACTTTTATCCGCTTCTTTTCCAGTTCCTTCCTGGAGCCTCGTTTACACCTTTCAACTACGATTTCACCATCAGTCCTGTATTGTGTTCCACGATCAAACGGTCCGACCGGATTAATGTCATATTGGAACGTTTTCTCTTCAGTTTTTGCGGGAAAACTTTTGGCTGAAGCATTCGTCTTCCTGTTTTGTTCCGGACTGTCTCCATGTGCATTCTCATCCGATAAATCGATTTCGTCTTCGCTTGTTGATGCCTTTGATTCATTACTGTTGCTCTTTTCCTCCGAGTTTATTTCATTTGCATCTTCATCCGACGAGCGCATGTCTCCAGGAGAAGCACAATTTTCCTTTCCTGTCATTTTCTTAGCTGGACTGGTTGTTTTGAGAAGCCTTTCCATTATTTCATTCCTTATGACATTCAGTTCTGGTGTCTCTCTGCAAAGATTCTCAAACGTTTGTTTTGGTCGGACTCCACGTTGTTTTTGAGCTTCTATGGTAGTTTCACCAAACTGTGCCAGTGACAGCACTGGTTTTGCTTTTATCAAAATAAACTTATGTAACGCGTTTCTGAACCAAAGTTCATTGATTGGCATCGGCCCCTCTTCTTTCTCAAACTGTTTAGCTAAGGTTTCTATTTGTTCTCGACATAAAGATATTAATTTGCCTTTGTGTTTCTCAGTGTCAAAATCGGGTTGCTCTCTTTTCAACTTTTCCTTTATTCGTTCGCCATATCCACTTTTATCTAAAACAGCAAGCAATGATAGCCGAACGAGTGTTTGTTGAGACGAAGCAAATTCGTCCCTTTTCTTTCTCTGTTCTTCCTCTTGTAAGGCAGAAACCACGTTTACAAAATCGTTATTGTGTTTTACTGTCGTTTTTACATTAATCCATGTTGCCCGTGGAAAGTCTGTTTGGGTTGCTATTTCTGCTGAAGAACAAGGTTTGTGAATACAATTGTGTTTTCTTAGTTTTAAAGCTCTATCGTGTATTTTCCTTAACACTGGATAAGCATCTAATATTGAACATCCATTTTTCACTTTTTCGGAGTACTTCCATTTCCAACTGAAACCAAGAAAAAAGGCTCTGCTCCTATCCTCTGCGTCAGTTGTTAATTCGTCCTGCGTTTTTCGTGTTAGCACTGTTGGTAATCTCAAATTTTCGTGTAGCTCATATTTGCTGCGCGGCCATTTTGTTTCATATTTGTTTCTGTATTTAGGCTTCAGAATTATTCTCCCGTCTTCTCTATTGTGCGTAGTCTGTGCAGACGTAAACTGTGGATACGTCAAGTGTGTGTTCTTGTCTTCGGTATCGGGTTGTTTTGTTAAATTCGTGTCATCTCCCTGTCTGTCGTTTATTTTTTCATATTTGTCGGACGATTCTGCGTTCGCATTAGTCGAAATAGATTGATCATGTGGCATCTCAGTATTCCCTGTCCAGGCTAGTTTGGTGTATGGAACACTTAGCAAATTACACGTCTTTTCTTCACTGTTTTCTGTTTTGCAGCAAACTTGTACTGTAACTGTCTCTGGACTTGAGAGATGTAGTTCCTCCATATTCTTGGAAATTTCATCAATGTCTGTGTCATCATCTATGCCTTCAAGAGGAACTGTTTTGACGGATCTTTTCTTTGAACTGTCTTTTGTGCCAGAATTTCCCATGATTGTCGTCTCTCTACCTTCCTGTCAATTCGATATAAAATTTAGGAACCTTTTTTCTGAATCCAATGAGATGATTATATCAGCAGCATCTCATTCAGAAACAATTTTGCAAAATGTATCTCACGGAAGACATTATCTGACGTTCTCTTCTATTACGTCAACAATGTAACGTTGTGGGAAAAAGTCCGTAGTCTATCCCGCCAAAAAAGTTCCCGATTACTGAATTTTAAACAAATCAGCATTGCATATCTTATCCATGCTTCGCTGCTGCTTGTTTAAACATTTTTAGGACTGCGAATTTAAAAAAATCGGCCATAAAAATAGAGGAATTGAACAATAAATTTTATTTTTAATATCACTTATTGTCGATATACAGGCTCTGTCGAATTTGACGCATGCAGTCAAAAATAACAAAAATGGCAAAATTGACTTTATAAGAATGGGAAAAAATAACCGTTAAATTCGTTTGAGATGTTTTGTTTCCAGGATCAGCGCAGATCCCGACTTTAAGTTTACTCTTTGAAATGTACATATCCGTTAGCATACCAAAATTTTCCATATTTATTCAACATTGGTAATTTTGTATTTAGAGATATTATGGGTATAGTGATATAATGTTGAATTTCATTCACCATTTTTGCTGTCGATTAATGCGATCATGGCTAATTTTGACAAAAATAAACTTTATATTGTCAACTAATTTTGCAATTTTTGATAAACTTGTTATATTTTAAAATCCAAATACTAGTATTATAGTCAGCAATGACAACTTTACAAAAAAAGTTTAAATGTTGGAAGACCGAGTAGCCTAACCAGTCTATAGATCGGAGTGTCATTTCCAAAAAGACAAATGGAACTCGGCGGTGCTGTGGTCCCTTTCTGAGGTATAACTGCACGGTTCATAAATTACAATATGGCCCTCGGAGTCGATCCTTAATCTGAATTCAGAACTTTTATCAGTAGTTTGTACTTTTTTAAAGCCTTTATTTGAATAGGGCCCACGCCGCAAGGGATCGACTAATTGATATCTTTCTAGGTGAGAATGGAAGGAATTTGAAACAAAAAAGCAGGATGCGAATTTTGGAGACCAAAATATCCCAGGATTCAAATTGTATATAATTTTAAAGATAAAATCTAGTACGCTAGCTTGCCGAAAAAAAGGCTGAATCGAAAATTTGGAAATGGAAAAACCAACTTAAGTTACTTTTTGCTCCATTATCAGATGTTTATTGGAAGGTTGTATAAATGTCTGACGGCAATTCTGAACAATTTGCTGCACCAATTCATCATAAAAAGAAATATATAAATTTATCAGAAGTAGTTCCAAGATTGCCTAGGGTTCAAACATGTAAACCCCTATAATTCCCTCCTTATATATATCAGCACCTACTGCAAGTGCATCACATCTCAACAATCTGTTATACTGGCTTGTCACCGTCTTAAAATTTAAATATTTTACAAATGTAGTTAACCTTTTAATTTGGTGTTCCAATATTTTGGCCCCTAGCAAACCCGTTGAAGCTTTATCCAGAAAAGTGCTTTACATGCAGCTATAGAATGAAAAATTCAAATAAGGGATGGGTTGCCGTCTTTCGGGCATTTATTTCATATCTCTTTTATTTTTGTAATGGGAAATTATTCTCGTAGTATCGAACATTTCTGCCAAAATTTTTAATGAACTTATTTGCATTAATCCGGGAGTAGGCTCTGTCGACCACACTTAAACTCTCCTCCAATAAAAACTTATGAAAGAAACAAATGCGACCAGGGGCCTGTATCGCTTACTTGATAGCAACATTGCATTAGCTCTGTTGTGTGCAAGAATGAAACGCTAAAATATAGTTTGGTAGAGGACAATAATTAAATTATCAGTCCACCAAATTTTGGTTTTCAGCAATTTCAGACAAAAACATTTAGATTTTAAATAAGGGCCATTTGGCAACAGCAGCCATCTCGGTGATTAGAGGCGATGTCCAGAACTGGATAAACTATTCATTTGGTAGATGACCATTAAAGGCCCATTCCACTTAAATTTGGTTATAATTGGTTATATTTAGTAACACTTTAACAAGTTAAATTTCGATAGGTTTTTCATGTTACCCTATGTTTTGCTTTGGCTACAGTCTGGTTGGTTGAAAAGCTGAATGAAATTTTAACTGGGGACCGTCTTAGGACCATTCCACCAAAGTTTTGTTCCAATTGGTTTATCAATTGCAGACAAGAAGGTTTTTAGGTAATGTATTTAGGGTCACAGATAAAATTAAGTTTGGCTAAGTTTGTTGGTGGACAATGGAGGAACAGGGAGATACATTGTATTGTGTAAATATTCATGACATAAAAATCTCATATATACAAGCAAAGGAACAGCGCTTTGATTGCTGCTCGTCATCTCAAATAACAGGGTGGCCTTCAACACGGAGTAAAATCTCAACTGAAAACTACAATAAACGTGTCATCATACTGCTCTTGGGTAGCACGCGAGGGTCGATATGGATTTACAATTAGATTTACAATGTGAAATCCTTATCAGCCCTGAAGGCATATCACAGCGAAAAGAATAAATTACTTTTAGATTATTACAATCCAAAAACTTGATTAGCACAAAATCGTCAATAACATGTGGTTATGGTCCATGACAATATTGATAATATTGTGATCATACAGATATAATGACAACGACTATAAAACATACATTATTATTGTAGGAGAACATCCCTAGTTTTAAAGCAATATATCATAAATGAGGACATTCTTAACACAATTGATGATTTGCTATTTTATTTGCTATTTAAAAGGCCACTTTCCATATCAGCCCAAGTACCATATCGGCCAGGGTCAGGGATGATACCAGGTTTGATTTGGAAAGAGACATAATAATCTATTCATCACATATATATATTTTGTCCGTAATTTGTTATAATTCTAACAGATACATTTTTATGAGAGTGTTAACTCTTATTTTGCTATCGCAATTTCCGTGGGTGAATTTGACCCTATTACTTCTATCTC
>JARWCS010371675.1:0-10241 GCA_034783895.1 Geukensia demissa
GTGATAGATATATAGAGTGATGTGATAGATATATAGAGTGTGGTGATAGATATATAGAGTGATGTGATAGATATATAGAGTGTGGTGATAGATATATGAAGTGTGGTGATAGATATATAGAGTGTGGTGATAGATGTATAAAGTAAGGTGATAGATACATAGAGTGAGGTGATAGATATATTGTGTGTGGTGATATATATATATATAGATTGTGGTAATAGATGTATAGTGTGTGGTGATATATATAGATTATTACATGGCCTTTTTCGCATCACATACTATATCAGCCCGCGGCCATGATATCAGCCTGAGAGCTTTAGCTCGAGAGCTAATATCGGCTAAGGGCTGATATAGTATGTGATACGAAAAGGCCATGTTATAACTGTTTATCATATGCTTCGTATCATAAAAGAAAATATGACCATGGTGTGATTAAATTCCTTCAAAGTCATCTTATAAAGATTTTCATATCAGTTCCGTCTTTCACTTTGTGTTTTAGTTTGGTATAAACTGTACACATTGCCGTGTCATTCTCATCAGTTTAACTGAATCTTTTAATCTACATTTTCCATTCATTGTAAAGGCAAGTTTCAAAAAGTAATACATTTTTTGTGCTGAAGTATAAATACCAGAAATAACGGCGGAATATAGCAAGAACGTTATCACACGGTTGTTATGGCATGGTTGTTATCGTACGAAAGTTACCGCATGGTTATGAAACATTTGCATGCGATATAAGGAAATTTGTTTTTTATCACAAAAAGAATGTGTTATTACACTGTGCAATTTTCATTGTATTACTAATAAGTATATGATAAAAATATAAAACATACAATTAGAAATTATACAATTTCAAATATCTGTATCAAAATGTGATATGTAAACGTTTACAAAAAAAGTATAAATTTAAGTATTAAAACAAAATATAAAATGGACTTCTGGATGTATTCTATTGAAATGTACAAAAATTTCAATAATAAAATATTACATTTATTGGTCCCATTTTAAAGGAACAAGACAGTATAAGAGATAAAAGTATCTCAAATGACAATACAAAACAGAAATGTCAAACTTTTGACTTCAACATGCAAACAAAAAAATGTCATCATTGACATCAACATTAAGAATTCATACAAAAATATGAAAAATTCTAAGACCATACACAATGACACAAAAATGAATTGGCATTGGTATCGGTAAGGGCTGTTCCAGAAATAAATGTGTGGGGGTGTCAGAAGGCACTTTTTATTTAACCCCACCATGCATAAAATTTGAATTAAATATTTCCTATATTTCTTAAGGCAGATTTTCAGAAATAACCACCACCCGTCAAATTTTAATTTAAGTGCAGTCCGACCCCCCATACATTTATTTCTGGAACAGCCCTAATAAAAACAATTAGATAATAAAAAAGTGAAAATATAGTAGAAACAAGTAAAATATGAATTATTGTACAAAACATTACTCAATTAAAAAATATCTGTACATAAAGATACTTTTTTCACATGATATTTAAAACTTAACAGAATCTTATAAGAATCTTATACAAATGCTGTTTAAAACTTATTACTTAACAAACTGAAAACTTCATGAAATTTGACCAAATAGATCAATTATTCTGCAATACCAAGCTTCCAATTGTACAAAATTACAGATATCATTGATATTCTCTACATGCACTTCAATGTTTTCATCACGGTTCAACTAAATTTCATTGAGGTATTCACTTTCATAAATCACATATCAATTGAATCAACAACAAATATAATATCAGCATAAGCATGATATGTAATTACATATTAGAATCAACAAGATGTGGTGATCAACAAAAATGCTAAGAGGAAAACACACTTTGCTGCAGTATCAAAGGAAATATAGAATGTTGTGAAAATTGATGAAATGGTTACAGTTACATATGAAATTTCAGATTTTCAAATGGTGTAAAAATTAGAACTTTACCTTAATTTAAATAAAGTTGAAGTTATCTTTATTGTGTCAAATAATGAAAACAATATAAACATGATAAAAATACAACCTTTGCAATCTATTGACAAGATGTCTATGAAAAACTAATACATTTTGTATAACCTGGTACATGCATCATGATTTTTCATTTAAGAGCATGCTGAAAATTCTTGTTTGTTTGATGGTAATTGTAAATATACCTCTTGCCTGAAATTCGCCAAATAACAATTTTGGCAAAACTTGTCAACAAGTTGTAACAGTACAATTTGATTACTTAACAATAATTTTGACTGTGTGAAAGCCAAATGAAAACAGAGTGCAAAACATTGGAGTGTTTTGAGAAATAAATTATTTATTTATTTGGTTGGTTTCTTTCCACGGCCTCTACCACGTCCTCTGCCTCTCTTATTAGGTGCTTTTTCATTTCTGGAACATGAAAATAAAGTTCTTGGCTTCTTTGCACCAAATGAAGCGATTGAAGGGACAACCAAGCCAAGGCTACAATCATCAGTATTAATTGTGATGTTGTTTAGAGATTCAGTCTGTGTTTTGCTAACAGACTTCACACAGGCTGGTAATTTTGATGGTGAGGGCTCCGGTGACTCTGGAACTGTTTCCATCCTCTTGGCAGTTTCAGCCACTTTTGCCATGACACTACAGGTGTCCATTTTCTTTATTTTTTGAGTGTTTTTCTCGAACACTTTCTAATAGTGGTAGTGTTGCCTTAAATCTTGCATTTAGTTCATCGTCTGTGCCCCCGTAGTAAACACTCTTTTTGTCAGATGACCTTAAAACCACGAAACCGGTCCAGCCTGTATTTAGATTCAGGTGTACCAGTTCTCTATTAATGGCAGCTCTTTGCCTTGACAAAGCAGCCTTTTTCCTATTCATTTCTCTTAATTTTTGTTGCTCTTCTGTTCCTCCTCTTTTTCTTACATACATCCCCTTCTGTCTTTTCAGTGGTGACACCTTGGGGATTGCTTCAATGATTTCTGAGCCCTCAGAGTCATCAGATGAATTCCCTATAATGAGAACAAGTAATTAAGATACAAGAAAAAAAATTCTGGACAATATTGTTTGTTATGTGTACACACTGACAGTGATACTGAATTATATATATATATATATAGATGATTTAAAGTTACCATAGCAATTATTTTATTCTGAAGAGTGAAGAAAGAGTTTCATCATAAATATGGTTGTAGTTTCTTTTTTCTCCGTTTTTGTTTTTTAATTCTTATGTATAGACTAGTCTTTTTACATGTTTTATTAAGTAAAAGTCTCTCTTAACTCTACCAAGAGTGCTTCTTACATTATGCAAGTAGATCTTAAATAAACTGTTCAATGTTTTATTGTATACATTGTAATAGTGCTTTTAAAAGTATGTATTGTTTTATATGTTGTTATGTAAGAAGTGATACTATAATAAAATAGTTAAAATCTTGTCAGAGAAAATCAATCTTTTTATTTTTTTACATTTAATATCTGTTTCATTTGCAAACTGTATAGAAATGTGAAAGATTCAAATTACATTTTTACTTCTTTGATGGTCAAAGGCTCAACAGACATAGATGCTTAATTCACAATAGGTTATTTCGGTTAATTTTCTTTTATTAAAAACATATTCTTTAATGAAATATTTACCCTCTACCACGGTCTCACGGCTGTCTTCAGAATTAGTTTTCAGTTGAATGTTACCAATGTCAACCCGCATCTCATCAGATGGATCCTGGGAAACTACCTCTAAAAATGAATTTTATAAATGTTTTCATCTTTTGTCAAACGTAAAACATGCACCTTAGAATGTAAAAATGATGGAGGCCAAGTATATTTTATTGAAAATTTTAGACATTTTCATTTGTTCAGAGCAATTCAGAATCGGTTTCAACCAGTTGAGTTTGGTCTTCGTTGAAGCCTTTGGGGCATCTAGGTCTTCTTGAGACTTGCCAAAAGTCATTTATTATGTCTTATTTCCTGAAACAAACAACATTGCATGCTTCTTGTTTCACAATATTAAGCTACAAAATTATATAAAGCCCCTATGGTAAATGTATTTGATTTTTAAAAAAATGAAATATTTACCCTCTTCCACTATGTTTTCCACTGACAGACTGTCTTCAGGATTTGTCTTCAGTTGCATGTTGTCAACTTGCAACTCCTCAACTTGATTCTTTGAAACAACTTCTAAAAATGTATATTTAAAATGTTATAATCTTTTGTCAAGGTAAAACATGCATCTTAAAATTTTTAAAAAGATAGAGGTCAAATATATTTGATTAAACATGTTAGACACTTCATTTGTTGAGAGCAATTCGGAGACAGAGCAAGCATGCTTTTTATTTCACAATATTAAGCTACAGAATGTTTATTTAGCCCATAGGGTAAATCATTTTGAATTAAAAAAATAATGACATATTTACCCTCTAACACAGTTTTATGGACTGACAGGCTGTCCTCAGAATTTGATTTGAGATGAATGTCTACAAATTGCATCCCATCAACCGGATTCAGGCAACTTAAATCTGAAAAAAATATAAAATTAATCCAGTCAAAATTCATTTTATGTCAAATCTGGACATTTCACTTGGTGAGAGCAATTCAGAGAAAGTGCAAGTAGTGGAACTTACGCATTAGTTGAAAGCCTTGTGGGCATCTAGGTCCACCACAAATGGAGTATGCTCTTCTTCAGACTTATCAAATGTCATTTATTTCAAATACCCTTTTTTGGAAAAAAAACTAAATCTGATGATTATTTAAATGAAAATGAAATAGTAGAACAATTGTGATTATAATTTCATTAGAAAAGAAAGATACTTTAACACAATATATGCTGCATTACATATACAGAAAGTACAATATTGTGATTTAGAGGCTGATACGTGTAATCATAAGTACTAACCTTCTGACTCTAGATTAGTGTCTTGGTTGTCGTTAAAACCTTCTGACTCTAGATTGGTGTCTTGGTTCTCATTAACGTGCCCTTAAATAGCAAAACATTACTTCAATAGTTAATTCATTGAATTTTTAAATCATATATACAGATTTAAATATAAATCAATTGAAAAAAAATTACAAAATTTTATCTATGTCTTAGAATTACATGTATTTATTACAATGAAATGGAAGAAGCAAGTCATATGAATTGTCTTCTAGTTTTGGTAACGCTGAAACTGTTGCATATACGTGCACATTGTACATGTAAAAATAACATGATTTATCCCAAAAACACAAGTGTTTTATCATAATGCTGAGATAATAACTGATAAAGCAGAAATGTTTCAGAAATGTTACATGTATGCATAGACAATTCAGTTTTGACAAGGTAAGTTACAGTGCAACAGGTACACATATAGCAACAAAAAATCAACAACAGCAATCAATTATATACTTAAAGCCATAAAACATACCAAGCAAACCAAGTTGTACTAAGGCCTGGTAGGCTTCTTCTGTCAGCGGAATTTCCCCTGCTTCTGCTCTGCCATCAATCATCACTACAAAACATCATACCAAAATTGTAATTCTACAAAACTGTCACAGTATGAATTATCAATTTGGATTTACTAAAATCATACAAAATGACAGTTCATTTGTCAAAAATGTGATAATCTTATCTCTTAAAAACTCTTTCTTACAAAATTAGAATTACTGTTCTGTATATTTTGAGCAAAACGATATTTAAGAATAAAATGAGCAAATATCAAAATAATTTTTTAAAACGTCTTCTGTCATGTCATGTAGTTTACCTATTAAACTATGCATAACATTTTTTGTTAACCTTTTTTCTAGTACACCAAGTAAAACATTTAACATTTTAGCCTGTATCTAAATAATCATGCAAGTGTTAGCAGGGAATTGGTTCCAGTCAGCAAGATGCAACATGCTATTTTATGACAGAGTATTAAACTTTAAGAATTAAAAATAAAGAATCATTGAATATACTTACTATTCTATTTCATGTTCTTCTGATTGAGCACCTTGTAACTGTCTTTGTTCATTCAAGGACTCCAGAATTTCATGAAAGAATTCAATGTGGAATGCCTTCTTTTTCTTGTGAATTTCATTTTTAAATCTATCATAGTAAACATTTTTCTCCTGTTCGTCTGGGTATCCATCAATGAACTCCACAATGATCTTGTCAATTACTTCTGTAGTTTGGTTTTCAAATGACTGAAAATGATCTGCTTCTTCTTGTGTTACAAATATTGGATGTTTCAGTGAAATGTCGTCAGGTACCTCTTGCTGTCCAAAAAATTCTAAAATTCTGTAAGCCCTCTTTCTGTGAATCTGATCAGTGATGGATGTAACTGTTTTCCTTCAGTTGACTGGTGTAAAACTGATTCCTTCATGAAATATTCTTTTTCTCTCAGATAAATTCTCCAGTCAATAATGGCATCTTGTAAAGCAAGTTTTCTAATACTGTTATCATTTTTATCTAGCTTTAACAATTCTAAAATCATACATCTCATCTCATTTAACTTGTCGTAGTTTCTGCACACATTCAACCACATATTGTCCGTAGCAACACCTCGTCTTATCCATGATTTAATCCCCTTGTTTATTTCTTCCAGTATGAAGTCATATCCTTGACCTTTAGACTCATCAGTGGTCTTTGTCATAGACTCATGACACTTTACAAATCCATTAAGTTCTTGTGGCATAAGGTTTCGTTGAATTGATTCAATCATTTCAATCTGTTGATACCTGGGATGTGTTCTTCCATGAATTAATTCTTTTGACATGTATTTTGCAGACTGTATCAAGCTACTGTTATTTCGCCTAACTCCCATTCGAAGATTAATTATTGACTGACTGTATCGATAAACTTGTTCAAACATGTATATATAGTTTGGATTTGATTCCATTGATTTGACAAACTGCAAAAATCCATTTGTTGATGGTTTTGTATGTTCACTTTTTGATAAAGATTTTACATAAGTAATCAACAGCTCCATCAAAGTAGCGAAATGAAAAACAAGAATAAGTTGCCATGTTTTATGGTTATCATAACATAACTTTGCTGCTTTTAATGCTGCATCTGATGTTCATCCCATACGGTATGCTAGCTGTTTCATGCATACTTCCCAATTAAGTTCGACGAACGCTTTCATAATGTTCATTTCATAGTGTCCGTCTCCAATGTGTAGAACCACCCAATCAAATTCTCTGTAATATTTAACCTCTGTATCTACGTGTTCTGTGATATGCGTCGTAAACAGTTCATGGCCTAGGAAACTTTTTCCACATACATTGCATGTGAAATAGTTATACATCAATCTAAAAAGCATCGTGTAAGGCAGGCCATCACAACATACCAAAGCCCATTCTCTTTCTGTGCCACCATACCTTTTGACTCCTGCCAATTTTCCAATATGTCGTAAGACTAACTTAAGTGAATCATAGGAATTAGGATTGACAAAAACTGGTATTGGTTCTTTCTGATGTCCACTTTCAATATGATCATATCTAATATATTCCCTCTCCACTGAAACTTTACTATTCTTAGATTCAAGAGGAGCAGCTGATAGTACATGTACTTCTGGCTCGTTAGTGTTTTCTCTGTCTAAGCCTTGTTCACTCTCATGTATTTCTTTGTCCAATCTGATTAAGTCTCTTCTACACTGAGGACATTTTCTTTTTGATTTTGTCACTAGTATATTGCATGCTATGCAGGTCTTATAATCACGTTGCCTTTGCAGTCTAACTATGATTTGATCAATTTCATCTTCTTGCAGACCATTTGTGAATGAGGTCATAATGTCATCAATTGCAGCATTTACAAAGATTTTAAACTGATTCATATGAAGTTTATTGTAGTCAGTTTCAGTGGTTACTAGATCCTCATGAACATACTGTGTTACAACTTCTGAAATTCTATCTTGTGTAAACCATGATGACGGATGAAATATTTCCTTGCTTTGAAAAGATGTGGATTTTTCTAACTGTGCCACAGCAACTGTTGTTACTACAGAACTTTTAACTTTATTTTGTGGTTTAACATTCCAAGTTTTTTCCAATTATCTGTTCGTTGTCAAACATTAATATTATATCTCCTGTTGGACATGCTGGTGGATCAGCCGGTATAGAACTTAGCCATCTGCAGAGAGTTGTATACTTTCCTCCTGCTCCTGAGCTTACAAGGATATCTACTGCACCTTTACTATTGGTAATTGATAAAATTGTCAAACTCTGCAATATACTAACTGGACCAATAAAATGAGAATTCTGCAATTTATAAATACTTTCCAACAAGACGGCTATCCGGTATGACTCTTCTTCCTGTGATGACTTGGTCAATCCCTGAATAAGACCGAGGACATTTGGATTTCTATCCTTTAAATATTGTTTAATGTCTAAAGTATTTAACTTTGAAATACTGTCATACTGCTTTTGAATTACTTCAATGTCCTTTTGCAAATGAAAATGTTTTGAGTTTAAAATAACATCCAATACATGTACTTGTTTTTCAAGTGACAAACCTAAAATGAAATCTTCTAAAGTTTTATTTTGATCATCATATGGAACATTATCAAATGTATCTTTCAAACAATTTTCCTCTGTATTTTGAGAAGAAACCATTTTTGAGTCGACAAACAATTTTGCTCTATGTCCTCTTCCAGGAGGTGTCGTTTTATCATTTTTAGGTCTTTTTCTAGAGCTTGGAGTTAGTAGGCTGTTGACAATAAACACATTCATCTTGATGTGGTGTGAATTGTGTTAAAATAAGTGCTGTGGAGAAAGAAGTTCCACGTTGTAATGCTGTTCGATATCTGTAGAAGACCCCTGTGTGGAAGGTACATATAAACTGAGGATAAACATTCTCATCTTCCTTGGTGACATCAACGTTAAAAAGGGTGATAATTTCTTTTGTGAACTTGCTTTTTAAAATTGGTTTGATAACAGTATCACCACATATTCTACAGAACTGGTTAAGTTTTATTTTGTGATTTTCCATGCAGGTATCTGAAAAGGAAACCCTTATGGAAAAATAAGCCTTCTTGCAAATAATTGCAGCAACTTTACTGCAAATATTTGCTGCAACTTAGCTGCAAATGTTCAGATTTCGTATGTAAATTCGTTTTCCTGCAAACATTTGCTGCAACTTTACTGCAAATGTTTGCAGCAACATAGCAGCAAATTTACTGCAAATTTGCTGCAAACATTTGCAGGAAAACTCATTTGCATACCAATTCTGAATATTTGCTGCAACATTGCTGCAAATAATTTGCTGCAAACATTAACTTTTTTGATTATGCTTTATACCAAGAATGAATTTAAATAAGAAAATAAAATTCAGTTCTTTACAAATACAACTTTAATAACTCATCAATTTACATATAACAAAACAAACAGCAACAATAACAGCACAAATTAGTCAAAAAAGCATAGATTTGCAATAATGCATAACAGGAGTAAAATCGTACAATATGATATGAATAGATTAGGAAACTTTTATAATTCAAAATAAAAAATAAACAGTAAAAAAATCCTTAGAAAGTATTTCTATACAAGAAAACAAATACAACCGAAGAAATTTGTTACTTGAAAAAGTGTTAAAATTTATATTCAAAATTCACAATCAATTACAACAATACAACTTTACAAATGACATGACATTTTTCAAAAAATTATTTACATTGATTCAAAGTGAAATTTCTTTGAGTCTTAATAACACAAGTGTGGACACACGAAGATGTCTCGCCTGATAAAGCAGCTTTGATTGTATATGCATGTGGACACAAAAATAAAATTTGTCACCGGTCACTGGACCATGAAATTGAGGTCAAGGTCACTTGACAATGACAGACTGACATGTACAACTAAGAATGAAGCCATATACTAAATATCATTGACCAACCATGCAGAGTTACTGAGAACCACACCTAATCAGAAAAACTTAACATGGTCACTGGACCATGAAATTGAGGTCAAGGTCACTTGACAATGACAGACTGACATGTACACCTTGGAATGAAGCCATATACTAAATATCATTGACCAACCATGCACAGTTACTGAGAACCAGATCTAATCAGAAACACTTAACATGGTCACTGGACCATGAAATTTAGGGCAAGGTCACTTGACAATGACAAACTGACATGTACACCTTAGAATGAAGCCATATACTAAATATCATTGACCAACCATGCACAGTTACTGAGAACCAGACCTAATCAGAAAAACTTAACGTGGTCACCAGACCATGAAATTGAGGTCAAGGTCACTTGACAATGACAGACTGACATGTACACCTTAGAATGAAGCCATATACTAAA
>JARWCS010371686.1:0-10241 GCA_034783895.1 Geukensia demissa
TGATTTGAAATTTGGATATGTTGTTGGAGACCACCATTTGAATTTGGCCTGTTTTGCATGAGGGGTTCGAGGGTTATACCTTTGGCGGGGGCATCTGTGTCCCATGGACACATTCTATTCTAAGTCTGACCTAATCTACAATGGGACAGTAGTTGTCAGTCCTCCCTTATATGACACCTCAGTTTTCTGACCTAATCTACAGTGGGACAGTAGTTGTCAGCCCTGCCTCATCTGATACCTAAGCTTTCTGACATAATGTACAGTGGGACACTATTTGTCAGCCCTGCCTCATCTAATACCCAAGTATTCTGACATAATATAGAGTGAGACACTATTTGTCAGCCCTGCCTCATCTAATACCTAAGTATTCTGACAGATACGAGTTGTCAGCCCTGCCTCATCAAACATTCAAGTTTTCTGACCTTATGTACAAAATGACAACATTTGTTGGCCCTGCCTCATCAGTCTCCTAACTTTTCTAAAATTTTGCACAACTGGACACTGTCAGCCCTGCCTCATCTAAAACCTAAGTTTTCTGACTGAATGTACAGTGGGACACTAGTTGTCAGCCCTGCCCCATCTGACATCATCTAGCACCCTGAACAAGGGGACACTATTCGGTGGTTCTGTAGAATATACAGCATAAAGTAATTTGAACAACAATGATATTTTTCAGTGATAAAAAACAATATTTCAGATCAATATAATGGGATAAATTACATCAATACATGTACTGATAAAATGTTTTTTTATAGATTTTACCCCATGATATTTACATTGTTAACCCTGCATCTTGAATCTAAGAGTTTAAATTTCAGTAGTTTTTGTTTGTGATATTGATTAATCAGAGAGCCTATCGATGATCAGATTCTCCAATGTTTTCTTTTACAGAGACAGTCGATCACAGTTATCATGGTCTGTTAATACAGTTGAATCAGATTTAGGGGGATTTGTTTAGAACTGTGATGATTATTTGGTAAGTGACTTTTATTATCAATATATATTTTGTTTATTGTGTTGGCTCAAATTTGAAATTAGCTAGCAAGGAGAATATGAAAGTAGCTATTATGAGTAATTGCATCATATTAATTTCCACAAATTTTAAGAAAAAAAGGGGCTGGAAGGGCTAAGGGGGATGGGTGGGTGGTTGAATGTTGTATATTTATGTGTACTGTTTCAGATACCCGATTTAAATCCTGAATAATTTCCACAAACAATAGATTTGAAATTAGTAGGGGTAGAATTTTGTGTATTTGAAAAAGATTTCAGGTATTTCACTTATTGATAATAAATCCAAAACTAGATGGAATTTGTGTGAAGTAGAAGTTATTTTTCTTGCCAGTCAAAAATTGTCCTGAAAGTTTGAAATTAATGAACTTGTTGTTCATGTAAATTATTAAACATTCACTCTTCATATAGTTAAAGTCAATAAAAATTTAGTAGAAATTTGTAAAGAAATGAGGTCTTGCCTTGAGTGCGGAAGGTTGTGGGTTTGATCCTCGGTCAGGCCAAATGAAAGACATTAAAATGGTATTTGCTGCTTCTCCACTAAGTTCCCAGCATTTGGAGTAAAAGAAAAGACTGGTCAGCACCGAGTCAGAATAATGTGTCTGTATAAAGTGTCATGTCTTTCTGCGAACTGTAGCTTTAAATAGTGAGCTAGTACTTTAAATATCTGGCTCACGGTGTTCTTCTAGTACAAAGCAGTGATTATTCATCATCACTCATTAATATGCTCTGGTCTTAAGATAAACATGAAATGTTTAATGCTGGAGGTTAAGCATCGATCATCAAATTAAGAAAAAATTTCAAAATTTCAGAAATTAATTAGATGATATGTTCATATGTCATGTATGTATATATCTTTCTGTTGAAAATGCAAATCTTACAACTGAGGTAAAACTTCCCCTATTAGCCTTGCTTCTTGTTTAAATTGACTTATTTTTTGCTGGTAGAATATATTTATTGTTAACACCATATTGAATCATGTAAACATTATTATTACAAAACCTTTAATAAATTTTATCCAATAATCATTAAATATAACAGGAAAAAATCCAGGTTGGCAGTTTTTTTATCAGCCATTAAAGCAGTCTTTATGTCATTATTGTAAATAGTATTTTGTATGGTCAAGTCAGCTGGATTCAGCAAACCAGAGATATTTTTAGATTTTTAATTTAATGAGTCCAGAACCAGATTTTCAAAACACAGAAATATTCTTATTTTCATGAGTCCCAACATTTTAAAAGGTGTTCTGGCTTCAGTTTTATAAACCATCTCAAGTTATCCCTGACAAACCTCTATTAATCAGTTGGGATGTGTCCTTATAGAAACCAGGTTAAATATTTTAAAAAAAAAATCTTTTGTATACCCAAAAATACTAATCCTTATTTTTCAGTCTGTATTTTGGTTTTTCAGTTCGTTAGTAAGACTTATTGATTTTTAGTCCATAAGAAAGACTTTCAGCCATATGTGAATCATTTGGTTTTTCACCCAGTAAGTAAAACATTTGGTTTTACAGCCCCTTAGTAAGACTTGGTTTTTCAGGCTCATTCAGAAATTTATCAATGTAAAGTCAAGACTGTTGTTGCGGAATCACTTGTCAACTTCATTTACTTCAAAACCAAATAAATAACGTGTTGCAGATTTGGTTGACAACAGGATAAAGTGAAAAAATACTAACATACACAAATAAAATCTAAATCAGGAAGGAGTTGCAGTCTTTTCAGCATTTTTTTTTATATCCAATCATCGTACCTTTATATGTATGATAAAAAGACTAGTTGCAATATAAAATAAGATTTGCAATAGGGCATACCAAAAACATGAAAATTAACACTATATGAAACTTATTTGCCATTTTGGGAGCAATTATTGTATGACTGATTGAATTGTTATCACTTACCTTTGTTCAAGTTATATATAAAATTAGTTCCTCAGGAACTAACAGAATAAACATTTTATAATACATATCCCTAAAGTAATGATTATAAAAAAATGATCCATAAAAAAAATTGTTTGGAATTTCAGAGGAACAATTTATGTTGACACGGTGACAGTTCAATATTTACAAAATAAATGATTTGGCCCAGTAGGTCACCCTAGTTACTGATATCATATGGGTGTTCCCCATTTCCAACACCAGGAGAAATTTACATAGGACAAGTCTAATTGGGAAGTTAGGTGTTTGCTGGACAATAGAACTCATTTTCATCTCAGGCCTGTAGAAGTTTGATTTCGACTTATATATGGTTGATGGCTGTCTCACAATCTCCGTTGCAGAGACGCTTCAATGTATGAATACTCATACATGAGTACGTGCATCCAGCCATGCTAACAATAGCAAGATCTTGCTATTTGTAGTCATCCGCAAACAAAATAGCAACTTGTTTCTTTCAAATATTTTAGGAAATTATTATTTTTCTTCATACTATTCTTTATTGTCACTTTCAATTATTTAGTTTCAAACAAAATATTTTTACTTTTAGTAAATAACGTCATGAGAGATTTTAAATTATTTGACGTCATAATTCAATGTTTTTCGTCACGTCATAGTGGTATGAAGCGCTGAATGCAAGGGTAAATTGAGAGAGAAGCGAACTTTTCCCCTTGCGTGGAAGTTGGCTGTCTCACAGACAATCATGACACATCTCTTATTATGTCTTCCCTTTGAATGAAGAGAGACATCTTGTTTTTGTAAAAAAATTTCTCATTCTTCTTTTTCTTCCCAGCAAACCGTGTCGTGGCCATAACTTTTTACCTTTTGCCTGAGGCCTTTGATATCTGGTTTATAGCTAGAACATATTAAGACAAAGTGTCGCTACCAAGGTTGTTGCCCTTTGACCTAGAGGTCAAATAATAGATTTATTAAGCCAATTTCTTGTCCGGGCTAGAACTTTTTGCTTTTGTACCTAGGCCTTTGATATTTGGTGTGTAGCTAGAACATATGAAGGCAATGTGTTGTGTTCAATGTTTGGTGACCTTTGACCTCAAGGTTAAATATCTGAAATATTTGCTGTTTGATATGTAAAAAGTAGGATAATCTAGTGACCTGTGACCACTAATGCATTTCTTAGCACAGTATAACTGGAATAGTAACAATATGGGAAACATATGTTTTAGTATTCTAAAACATTTTCCCCTAGTTTTTTAAAAATTTATCTTGTTTAAAATCATTATTTATTTTAGATTATTAAAATTATTTTTTGTTACCCTGATAAAGACATTTATATGTATAAAAATGAGATTTATAATACACATGTACTGTGATGTAGGAAGAGGATATTGATAATCATATTAGTATTGATTTGTGTTTTATTGTATACTGATTTGATAAACAATTTATACATACCTATATCTGTTTAGAAATGTGTTAATTTGACTATCATTAACCTAATCACTTATGATAATTTTGTGCCATACATGTGTTTACATCTGCTTATGATATAAATAGATAAATTGATAATCTGGGTATACTGGTCTGTCATAGATTATCAGGTAAGTCAGGTTTTAAACATTATGTTTTGGTTTAGAAAAAGGTGATCTATGTGGTATGATTGTCTATGAGACAGCTATTCAAAACCTGTACATCACAAACTTCTACAGTGTGCCCTTAGGCCTTCAATAATGGACACATGTTTACACCCTACGGTAAGCTGTTGAAGGCCCCCTAAATTAAAATGTGACAAATGTAACAACTATCGGCCAAATAGCAGTTATATTAAATTATGACAAGTCCATGTACATGTATCATAAATTTAAACATGTTATATTATGTACTAATTTAAATGTTTTATATTTTGAATGACCTGAATTATTTTTTGGTATATTGTAATTGTGAATCATTAAATTTGTGATGAGGAAAAAGAAAGACATTTTGGTTTTTGGATTAAAAATGTACAAATATACCAGGAAGGTCAGTGGTTAATTTGATAATTTAACTTTATACTTTTTTTAAGGGTCAGTTAAGTAGGTATAAGGATGTATAACTACACGCTACTTATTTAACAAAACCTGTCTACATAGACTTTTGGTGGTGTAATGGTAAGCATGCTTGTACATAGTCTTTTGGTGGTGTAATGGTAAGCATGCTTGTACATAGTCTTTTGGTGGTGTAATGGTAAGCATACTTGCCTCAAGTGCTTCTGGTTGTGGGTTCAATCCCAGACTGGGTTAATCCAAAGACATAAAAATTGATTTTTACTGCTTCTCTGATTAGCAATCAGCATTAAGGACTGTTCAGCCCAGAGTTAGAATAATGTATCTGGGTAAAGTGGCATGTCTTTGTGCAGTCTTCTTTTGTGAGCTATCACTTAAAAATCCAGCTTTGTGTAATGGTCTAGTACAAAGCAGGTTTCATTCATCATCCTCCATTAATATGCTCTCGTCCTGAATATGCGTGAAATATTTGTCTCTGGACATAAAGCAACATGCAATGGATCAATCAATCTACATGGTCAAGCTAAATGTTATCATGGTAATACAAAAATCTGTAATTCACATAGAAAAAGGAGACATGGAGGCTATAGAGACTTTGACATTGTTAGGTTAGCTTACGGCCCTGATCCACACCCCAAACTTTGTAAAGATCCACAAGAATAAAATGCATTTTAATCAAATGTAGCAATAACCAACCAATGACACAGGCTCTCTTTTCAGAGACCTTAAATAACTTCTGCCTCCAAAATTTAGTGGATACCCCCAACCTCCTTTTGAAAAGTCTGGATCCAGACCAGTTTAGTTTCATAATTTCTGTCAAAGTAAAACCCCAATGTTAGGTCAAAGCTTATATTTTATGAACTTTTACACCTGTATAAACTGAACACCTGTCTAATCCAAATAAATTTGCAGTCTCAATGGTATTCCTACTTTTAATACAGGTTCAGCTGAGATAATTTAGCACATGTATATGTACACATATTTTTTGCAGTACATGATGTACAAGTTATACTTTCACCTGAACAATGGGTTTCACAAATTGATATCACAAAAAAATTTTGTTAAAATTGTGTGGATTTTTTATGGACTTTGTTTGGACTAAGTATGGATTTTTATGGAGTTTTTATGGATTTTGTATGGAATTTAATTTTCATTATCAGGAATAAACAACTTAAAAGTGTACTTGTAAAATTGCAGATGTCAATAGTATATATTGTTACTTCCTTTAAATCTCAAACACAAACAAATAACAATGCAGACAGTTGATTTCAACCTTGCTAAATGAGTGCATCATAGTAGAAACTGGATTAAAAAAATGATGCAATTTCATTACAAAGCATTAAAATCTTGGTGAACTTTCACGAAATACAATGTCTTGTATAGTTATGATTTGCTGTAGCTGTAACATCGATTGAGTTGTCAATACACTTTCAACCTTTTGTGAATCCTCGTCTGAAAATTTACCTTAAATTTTGAAGATTTTGATGACATTGTATAGAAAATTACATGTATCCACGATAACATTTAAAAAAGGTAAAAAAATAAACAATAATAATACTCTGCATTATTTTACAAATATAAAAATAGGAAATGTGGCATGATTGTCCATGAGACAGCCACCCACCAAAAGACAGTAGAATTTAAACTTCTACAGGTCCCATTACGGCCTTCAACAATGAACTAGAGTCCATAGCATAATGGAAACTGTAAAAGGCCTGAAATACAAAATGTGAAACTATACATAAAACACAACAATCGATCTAATCTATTTGAAAATTGGTGAACAAATAACAATAAATGACTAATAAAACAACGACAACCACTGGACTACAGGTTCCTGGCTTGAGACAGGCACATAAGTATGTGGTGGCATTAAACCGGTTGGTGAGCGCTCAACCCTCCCCCTAACCTGGGTTGTGCATTGTACAGGTTTTATTTACTTAGGATGAGCTCATCAAAAAGGGTGGGATTGGATGTTTGTTGAAGGCCTTATGAAGACCTCTAGATTTAGTAGTTTTCCTCTGTTTCTTTTTGAGATGGAATATTTTCTCCTTGATATTTACCCCATTATCTTTCCTTTTGTACATGTATAAGCATCACAAGAAATATGAAAATGAAAATATATGGGGTAAATGTCAGAGAGACTGCACTCCAACCACAAGAATAACACAGGAAATTTACAAATCTAGAGCTCTCCATAAGGCTTTCAACAAGGATGGAATACCACTCCTAATGAAAAGCTCTAAATTTGTATGTGTAAAATAATACTGCTCTTACACGATAAGACATGTTGTGGTGTTAAACTAATTTAGTGGGAAGCCTCTCCCAACATGCGTTCATACAAAAAAATCAAAAGCAGGAAAACAGGAACCACAAAAATCAAACAAAAATTCACTAAATCTGGCAAGAAAAATAATTTAGTAGGCAGAAGAATTTATTTTGAGTAACAGCATAAAATATTTCACTAACCAACAGTCAACAAATCATTTAAAATAGTGAACATTAAAAACAGCTGGATAGCCTAACTAAATACAGGCACAGAATACGGTGGGGTTAAACTGGTGTTCCTAAACCTACTCCTTGAGTAATTATAGGAAGTTTTATCGCATTATTATATGCCAGAAATCCTAATGTAAAAAGTACTTAAAGGTTTTTAATTATTCTCTGACATTAGACTTTTACAAAATCCTTCCGATTCATGACTTAACATCTCTTTAAAGAATTTTCTTAATTAAGCTTACTATTCTGTAGATAGTTTGTTAAATTCAGCGACATCAATCATCTTGTCAGATATTTATCTTACACAAGGCCATGCAGACTCGGCTATTGACACCAAATATTGCTAAATACAGAATCTTAAGCCACTTATTTTTGTCACATTCCTGATGTGATAAAAGAAGGTACAATAAAGCCACTTTTGGCCTACAAATTAAGGATGTTTGCTTCTGATATTAAAATTAACAAGGATTTCAAAGCTTATGGTGGTTTTATGATATTTCACATTACAACAAATAAGAAAAAAATGAAAGGTCAGTGTGCTCATTTTCAAGATATAAGCATTTGAAAATTTGATGGAAATAGAGTCTCTCGTGATTTTCCATAGGTTTTGTCTTAGTAAGTTTCTTCTGTTAAAACCAAAGAAATAACAAGTATTTCACAAGAACCTTTTCAAATGGCATTTTTTGAGTGTGTTTAATGAAATTTTTTGGGGTCACAGGGCAAAATATATCAATGCTATGAAATGGATACAACCAGAGAAGTTCAAAAATCTGAGCAAAATGGCTGAACATGAACAGCAAACATCCTTAAGGCTGTTGTCCTGAAGGCTGTTGAATGTTCAGCACTATTCAATCAATTAATCATTTATAAAATGAAGGTTGAAAATATAGATCTATAAAATTACTCTTTTGTTCAAATGGAAGATGACATTCATCTAACTACATCAAATAAATGATTTTTGTTCATATTAATAGAAAATCGTCAGGAATTCTATGATTTAAATTGTTCATATAAATATTCTCTGGAGCCAAAGTTTCATTTATTCACAATTAATTGAAAACATGATATATTAATTGAAATAATGATTATTTATTGATTGATCACTGACTGTTAAACTAACAGTAAGTCTGGTATTCATACAGATCATGTCTGAAACCCAATAGCATACAAGAAAATATAACATGCAAGGTTCAGTTCAGTCAGAGATACATGTAGATCCTGTCTGGAACAAAATATCAAAACTTACTCTGGACAAGAAAATATAACATTAAAGTTTCAGTTCAGTTCAGTTGGATACATATATAAGATCCATTATCAAAACTTCATCTGGACAAGAAAATATAACATGCAAGTTTCAGTTCAGTCGTAGATATGTATGAGATCCTGTCAGGGACAAAATATCAAAACTTCGTCTGGACAAGAAAATATAACATATAAAAATAGGAGATGTGGCATGTATTTTCCATGAGACAACCATCCACCAATTGACAGTTTGATTTTAAACTTCTAAGGTCTCATTACGGCCTTCAATAATGAACCAGAGTCCATACCATAACGGAAGCTCTAAAAGGCCCTGAAACTATTCATAAAACACGACAATCTACCTAATATATTGAAAAAATGGTGAACAAATAAAAGTAAATGACTAATTAAACAACGAAAACCACTGTACTACAGGTTCCTGGTTTGGGACAGGATGAGGCAGGTTAAACCGGTTGGTGAGCGCTCAACCATCCCCCTAACCTAAGGACAGCAACGAAAACACACAATAAAAATCAGTTGAAATGGATTTAACACTTGAGATCGATACTGAAAACCAACTACAAATACAATTTAAACTAATACATGATACAACAATAGTATCCATATCAAAAAGAGAACTAATGCAAATTTCAGTTCAGTCAGATCCTGTCTGGGACAATAATATCAAGATTTGGTCTGGACAGGGACTTTTCCACAGCTAGTTTTAAAGGTTTTAAAGATAAATGGTCAAATCCATAAATCAAATAAAAAATGGGTTTAAATGATTACCCAAGATAAAGTAAATACATTAACAATATTTCTGTTTGCTTGCTTAGGTAGCACGGTAAGTCCAGTAATAAAATAGAGTATATATTTTTTTTTTCCACACTGGATAATATCCACAGTTGAAAGGAACAGGACAGATTCTTATTAGAAAGGTCCAGAGGATTGATTAATTGGTGTTTAATGCCACATCAGCCATATCATGGCAGGGTTCCAGAGGAAAATTAATACTCACAATCATAGACCCCACAGTCTCACTAAACTTCTAAATTTTCTAATTTCCCATCTACTGAAAATCTTCAATTCTCATTCAAAAATTGTATTGTTTCCCATCTTCAAGATGATGAGCGCCAATAAAATTCTCATTATTTAAAAATGTATTTCTGCCTATATACCTTTCAAGAAGATGGATTGCAATAAAATTATCTATTTGTGCCTATCAATGGGAAACAATAGAATTCTCATTGTTTTAAAATGTGTTTCTACCCATGTACCCTTCAAAACCCTTTTAAAATTCTCATTATACCATTCAAGATGATGAGAAACAATAAAAACACTAGTTTTGTTTACAGCACTGTATTATTGAGGGTCTTTTAAACATTTGAAAAAATCTTAATTTATGGTTTTTGTCTCGCCTGTGACGAAGTCGCGAAAGCGAGACATAGATGTTACTTTCCGGCGGCGGCAGCGTTAACTTTTTTAAAAGCTCTATATCTCTGAAAGTATTAATGATAGGATGATCAAAGTTAGTGTGCTTATAGTTCGTGATATGAAATTAT
>JARWCS010371696.1:0-10241 GCA_034783895.1 Geukensia demissa
TAGGAACGGATTTGTATTCATGACAGTCGGAAGATATCCATTGTCATCTGTGAAATGGATATTTCGTACCGGTCAACAAATCATGATGGCGACCGAAAAACTTCCGGAGTGATGACTCTAATCTTTGGGTTGCCAGGTGAACTGTTAATAAATCATTAAACATCCATAGAAACGCACGATTCGAATTTGTATATTTCGATTTCACACAGAACATCTTACTAGACATACATCTGTATTTGTATTCATATTGATTCTGATGATACCTGAAAATGTACTGTTTATTATCATTATCTAAATACCAAAATATTTTATTTTATCTTTATCTTCTTATAGCTTTTTCTTTGTTCCTCTATATACATGAATAAACAAGGCAGTACTCTCTTGTAACATGACAGTACCCCCGCAACGTCAAAGATCATTTACTTCTAACTACTCTTTCAAATTGAGGGCTGGATACAAAATAATCTGAAGTTACAGGAAAGTTTCCCCCAAACTCCACAGATCATGTACTGTTTTTCAGACAGGGCAGAATACCAAAGCTTCATAAAAAATGCCAGTTACTAAAACTTACTTGTACAAACGACAACCCATGAAACTTGCATATATGTATGCTGACTTAATTCACTTTGTCTTGTGGAGACTCACAAATATACCGAAAAAAATAAAAAGCCTTCCTTATTAGAAAAAAGTCATGCCAAATACAGGAATCAATGGGAGATGACCTTTAATTGAATTTGAAGTCAAAGAGCAATGTCAAACAGAGGCCAGGAATGAACGCAACCAATAGTGTCATGACAAAAATTAGTGTGCCAAATTTAGTATGCATATGTCGTACAGGATAAAGAAGATATAGCCCAGCATAATGCATTGTAACATTAATTAGACCTTAATAAAGAGTCAAAGAGTAAAGATAATGTGGCTCCGACAGATTCAATGGTAAAAATTGAGCTTCAGGTCAAAAGCCAAGGCCATATCAAGGTCAGCAATATAAGCGATACATCGTCGCATTGTAAAACACCCATGTGCTAAATATATAATGCGATTATCAAAACAAAAAATGCTGGGTAAAACCGGAATCTGCACATACATACAGGGTATAAAAATCAAATCTAATTCCCTACAACCCGAGAAAAGCTTGTCCCGTAATTAAGTTTGAACAGATCCACCTTTTTTATTTTGGTGCTTTGCAGGTCGAAATTGACAAGACTACTGCATCATGCATAAAAATGACATATACAGGTGAAAATAGTTGAACTGCTGATAATATTCCGGTTTATTCGGTTACTGTATTACAATATTGTAAGATCATTAACCGTAAATTTTCTTCATGCTCGAAAGAGAAGGATCCATGCAGCATACTCAAACTCACCTTTATAACGATAAAATTGGGGAAACATTGTCAGATTTTTGCTTGCATGCTTTGGATTTTTCGTGTAAACTAAGTCTAGAACGCCAAACAAATATCAGTAAAGAATTTCCCGAATTTGCTAATTGACCCCTTTTATACCAAAAAGTCCCTTTTTTATTTGACCTTGATCCCACATTATGAACATCTTTAAATTTTAATTTTGCAAGTGACATTTTTTTAAACACTCATTTTGATCTTTTCGTTGAAATAATATAAAATGAAACAATATTTTTCATTTTAATTCTGTCTTGAAAATAGCTTCAACTCCTACTAACTTCAAATAAACGGAAGCTATGATAATCGAATATTTTCATAAAAATATCCCAATGTCTGCTGTCGTTATCACTTTTCCAAAAACGATACACCAACACTAAATGGTATTCTAGTATATATTCATTATAGTGACTGTTTGTATAGATTATCAACCAGAGCAAAATTATGTTACAAAATTGCAAAATTTCATGTCATGGACATTGCCCAAAATAAAAACGTTGTGATTACTTTTGATCACCACGACATTGAAAGATCGGTGATATATGTTTTTCATCTTTAAAGTAATGTATAACACAGCTGTAAGTGCTTTATTTACCCAGTATCTTTGAACATCTCAAGTAGGGAATCCTTCACCTTCAAGTTTTCATAACTTTTAAAATTAATTATGTAACTACTTAATTATCTTTTTATTGGTATAATCCTGCAATCCACTTTAATGCAAAAAACCTTTTTCTTAGCCATCAGAAAACTTCTTTTTGTGCCTTGAAAAATATAAGCTAGACGGTTGACTAATCATAGATACACTATCAGAAATTTACCGAACACCATTTTTTTCTTCCCAGTGTGTTCGCATTACATAATTTTAACAAATGTAAATTTGAAGTTAACCGACGTTATAAATTAATGTTCAACACCTATTGGGAAGCTAATTTGATTAAGTTTTGCACAGCAAAATATTTCCAATGTTAAGCGCGTTCGAAGATATGCCAGAGATGCCGACAGAAATCGTTAAGTCAGACGACTGACAAGACAATGTAGCGTTGAAGTATTTGTCAATTTGCAAACGTTTTTGAGCAGATATAGATATTTCATTTGTTTTGTTCTTCTACAAAGCATAATTGTTGCGATATTGAAACATTTGCTCGATAGCGAGTGATCTTTTATGTCTGGAGACACATCTTGAGGCATACTTGAAGGCATGACTTAAATTATTTTGCCTTAAATGTAAGATATGTCTTCAAGACATCGTGTCTTTAATGATCTAAAAGTTAAAACATATGCGTTTCAGTGCCTATGTATTTTCTAATATTTTGACGACACATAAAAATATTTTCAAGACGTCTTGATCATCAATGTCTTGAGACATCTTGACACGTCTTGAGATATACTTTGGGACATTTCTTATAGACAGCGTGTCTTCAAGACATGTTTTAAAATTTTAGTTTTATATATGTGTGTGTGTGTGTGTGTGTGTGTGTGTGTAAATGAAAAGATATAGGGCAAATGTCAGAAAGACTGTACTCCAACCCCGAGAAAAACAGAGAATTCAGAAATCAAGAGCTCTCCATAAGGCCAAAATAAGATTGCTCTTTTCTGAATATTATCAAAAATGTAAATGTTACAAAACATTAAACACAAAAACAAACCTATGACCACAATTCCTGGCTTGGGAAAGGCACAGGGGACATGTGGTGGGGTTAAACTAGTTGACGAACTATAAACATCAACAGGAAGTCAACCAATCCTGCTAGAGTATCCTTAATTACAATAACAAAATACATACAATACATACAAAAAGAAGATATAATTTTAATGAATTTTCGTAGTTACTGAAAGCAAGCTCAGGGTGAGATTCCTGATGATAAAACACCAAGCCTCACAACACGAGATCTCATGAAACACATTATGTCTGACGATTAATACTGCGTTGTCAATAAATGTGAAGAAAGTCAAGATGGATACAATGCCAAATTTATTAAAATCTGTGTAAGAGTGGGATCATTGTATTAATATCTGTACCAAAAACCCAGCTTTTAATAACCTGACTACAACGTCAAACTTGTACATCTTGTAGATAAGTTTCTTTAACGGAAGAGTGAGATTCAAGGGATCATTTATAATAAATTTGTAAGCTTAATATGTTATATGTATGCGTTTCAGTTCCTATGTCATCATATTATTTTCAAATGTCTTGAAGACAACAAAGCAAGTTTTCAAGACGTTTTGGAATTATTGTTTTCTCAGATTATGTCTCGAAGACATTTGTTTTTAAATACATATCTTATGTCTTAAGACATGCTGAAAGTCTAAAGACATGGTAACTATTTGTCTTAAGACATGATGTCTACAATACATGATGTCCATTTGACATGTCTTTGAGTATGTCTCAATATGTCTCAAGACATTGATGTTCATTCACTATGTATAGCCATCATGTCTTAAGACCATGTGTTAAGACCGTCACAAGTCAGGAATTGTGGTCATAGATTGTCTTTGTGTTTAATCTTTTGTTACATGTACATTTTGACATGATGACTTGTCTCGAAAACATCAAGACATACCTGAGACATACTTAAAGACCTGTCTTATAGAAATTATGTCTAACGACACATCTTCAAGACATCGTGTCTTAAAGAGATGTTGGATATTTACTTTTCAGTGCCAATATATCAAATTGTTTTCAAGTGTCTTGAAGACACCGAAAAATATTGTCAAGACGTCTTAGAAGTTATCGTTTTGTCAGATTATGTCTTAAAGACATTTGTCTTGAGACATATATGCTATGTCTAAAGACATGCTATAGACAGAATGATATGTATATATCTTAAGACACTGATGTCTATAAGACATGCCTTTAAGTATGTCTCAAGACGTCTTAAGATCTCTCAAGACATTGATGTTCAATCATTATGCATGACTATAATGCATAAGCAGTCAAACGCATATATACAGAATACAGACATTTCTTGTAGACACGATGTCTTCTGACATGATTTCTATTAGATGTGTCTTGATGTTTTCAAGACATGTCAAGATGTATAAAAACACTGATGATCATTCAACATGTATGTCGTTTTCTCAGATTTTGTGTTTAAGATATTTGTCTTGATGCCAATACGCTGTCTTAAGATATTCTTTATGCCTGAATACAAAATAGTATGTATATATCTCAATATAT
Organism: Geukensia demissa; assembly: GCA_034783895.1. Lineage (NCBI taxonomy): Eukaryota > Metazoa > Mollusca > Bivalvia > Mytilida > Mytilidae > Geukensia > Geukensia demissa. The sequence goes on from JARWCS010371696.1 coordinate 4,581, forward strand.
CATATCTTTAGGTATATCTCAAGACGATTCAAGAAATTTTAATGTCTCAGGACATAGATTATCACTCACTATGTTCTTGCTTAAGATAGAAATATCCAGTTTCAACTACCTAGTTTGAGTGAAAAATCATTAATGAATGAAATCATGGATAGAAAAAGGAATCAAATGCCCATTCAACAATTTTTTTAATTGGTGATTGCATTTGCAGAAAGTGGAAACCATCAGTATCACTTTATTCTATTGGTTATAAAACCTCTTTGAAAAAACTAGCATATGAAAACTTACAACCACATTAGAGTTTATGTCACATTTGAAACATACCTCGTAATAAATGAATTACAAAATACCAATATCAATTTGATGCACTGTATGGCCATTTCGTTGATTTGCAACTCGTCAGTAGTGCTTGAAGTCAAATGTTGGCAATGTTAACATACATTTAATAAGCACAAACCTGAGAACCAAAGCAAGCTTAATAAACAGGAGTCCAAACTAAGCTAAGGGTTACCTCTGCATCAGAAAAAGGGCCTTAGAAATTTATGGTAGTTTTTTGTATCAATTTGATCGGCAAAATTATAGGCATTTACATAAAGAATCATGCCAGGATCAAAATTCCGGCAACATGGCTGCGAATGACTAAAATCCACCAGCAGTAACATACACTCAGTGGTAATAATACATGTATAATAAAATACCAATATCAATTTGATGCACTTCATGGCCATTTCGTTGATTTACAACTCTTCAGCAGTGCTCCAAGTCAAAATGTCGAAATAAATCTTATTTTGAAGGACAAAGTTATATCTACGCCATGAACGTGCTACCATACGAGAACATTAAAAACGATATTACTAAGACTACACTATAGTCCCGAAATTTTGGAGAGACGACAAAGATGATTTATCTTTTATTATTTAGAATTCCTCAGTTAAACTGTTTGTATTCATTATAATTGATTCATATATCGAAGAAATTGGTTACTTTCTACAATGGTTATAAATTGAAAATTAATTTTATATAATAGTTAAAATAATAAAGAGTAAAGTATTAACTCACAGCTTTTAGTTTTTCCTCCGTACAGTAGTATGGTAAAGTTGTCCCTGTGCTCATATTGGTTTGTGTATAATTTGATATGCTTGTAGCATTTAGATTTTCCTGTGTATACCTGGAAGGCAATGTCGTTTCTAAACTTAATTTAAGTTCTGTATAATTTGAAAATCGTGCAAAATTATCCATCTTTACGTAATCATTGACTTTTGTCCGATATGTTGTATCTCTCTCTGGAACATTTTATAAAAGGAAATCCAATATTATAATTCATAGTTCATGACCATTATATAAGGCGTAATGAAAGACTAAAACATTAACGGTATAACTGTTATGCACGCCTCTCAAATGCAGAACTGAAACCACCTTGAATCTTTAGTTATAAAGGTTATGATCCAACTGTTTTATCTTTAATGCTTCTAATATTGATAAGATGATATCCAGTTGACAAAGACAAAGGCCAGTCTATTGCATTTTAATCGAAAATTTACGGTGTCGAATAATTTGAAAAAATATATAAGGTGCCAATGAATTCAGTAAGAATGACTAATAAAAATAAATTAAACACCTATAAGGATAATTCAACAGTAAATAAATTAAATTTTCATACATGAAGGTCGAGACAAAGAAATAAAATCCCACGGAAATACGTAGAATAACTTTAACAATAACAATAATACAGCTGCAAAAGATCTAATTAGATCTTGCCCGACCATGAAGTTAATCTGCTTGACATACTTTAAATGAGAATCAAAGCCAGATATTATTTCTTTAGTTTACACTCGGTCATAAATATGGCATATAGACACTTTCTGAGTCAAAAATGTAACTTTGGAGACTTGCATGCAAACATTATGAGCCAGAATAGTACAAATCTGTACGCAAATCTCATTATATTACTTCAAGCTTAAAAGTGTCCGATTTAAGATTTTTGTCCGATGGCTAGTTGTATGAGTTCTGAAACCAACATTTGTGTGAAAACATGCTAATTTTGTATTCCGGATAGAACCCTTTCAAATGTTTTATATCAACCAATTTTATTATTTAACTATCTTCTAATACCATCCTGCTAGGATTATCTGGCATTTCCTTATAAGAATTTTACTGACAAAGTCTATTTCTAATGTCGAAAATATTCCATATATATGAGCAGAAGTATGTTCTTAGAAAGGATATAATTACTTTATTAATTTCTCCTTAGAAAAGACATTATTACTTTATTATTATGTCCTTAGAATGGAGCAGGAGTGAAATGCAAGTAACAGTTTGGAAAAATAGACCACTAAAACGCCCATATTATAGCATACTGTTACCCTTCCTAAATATCTATTCTTGGGACATAACATGTTTTCGCCTAATAAATCACGTTGAAAATATAGGGTTATTGCACAAATATTGGTGATTATTACTCTTCGTGTAAGAATATTTCATTAGAATTTCATTTACTATTTTTACACAGGACAAATAAGGTTAATATAATATGCGAATGCCTATGAAACGCTTATCCATGTAATATGCCTGCAAAAGGCGGCCTTTAAAAAATCATGTGATAACTAATGGGCGGGATTTTCTCACTTTGATTGACAATGAGGTAAACATTCAGCGTAATAATAACAATAATATTGTGTAATCCGTGTAATATGGCAAAATATGTCCCAAGGTAAGAAGGCATAATGTATTCCCCTCCGGGTCATGCGTCATGCCTTTAAACCTAGGGACATATTTTGCGATATTACACGAAAAACAATATTATTGTATAAATATTGTCCCAAGTCTAGAATATTATATTCCATGAGCTTGCGAGTGCAATTGATATTCTACGAGGGATAATATTCGTCAATACTCGTGCAATAACCCTTTTATTGTATTGCAAAACCGTTTTAATGCTAAAACATCAATTTTCAACATCAATGACGTCGCTTTTTCAGAGCAATATTGTGCTGAGTACAGTATTGTGGAATATTGCACGCTAACGTTTGGTTACGTTCTATGTAAAATATTACGTTGCTATACAATAATAACAATCAAATTTTTATTAATGCATTTATGATTCAGGGATCCTTCCTGTTACTCTTTTGGACATTTTACCTTACTTCTGTTCATAGTTTTGTAAGATGGTCATTAAAAGAAGCATGATATTCCAGTAGCCAAATAATCTGGCAAATTGAGGTCTGCTATTTTCATTTATTCTTTTTCTATCAATTTTATGAATAAAAGAAATACAAATATTTTATTGTGGCCGAAAATATTTTTTTCAATGCATAATACAATAAAGTAATACTTAATTTAGAAAAAAAATTAGCTGGCTTGGGAAAATCACATAAGTATATGTGGCGGGATTAAACCGTTGGTGAGCGCTCAACCATTCCTCTAAACTGGGACAAAACAGAAATAAAAAAACACCTTAAAAATCCGTTCTAACACTTGGATTTAACGTTTAAGATCAATACCAAAACCCAACAAAAAATACAATTTAAACTAATACAACAAAAGCATCGACCTCAAAAGAGTATTCGCAGTTGCTTTATGCTAATTAAAAAACCCAAAATCAATCGATCTGGAAATTAAGTTAACTTTACTACGCTGTCAATATAAATATGGAGGAAGATATCAGCCAGTTCATTTTTTAACTTTCATTTGGAATTTTGACATTGCATTCTACAATCTTTAATTAACATATTTCATTCTTACATTCACGTTATTGACATTCGTTCTTCTGCCTTCTTACATTCACGATGGTAATTTGCATTTGGTTTTCTGGCATTTCATTCTGCAATCTTTGATTAACATCTTTCATTCTTACATTTACATTATGCATTGTTCGATTACCGTTCGTTAATGTGCCTTCTTACATGCGACATTGGTCATTCTTACATGCAAGCGTGCGTTACGACTTTCATTTGCCATTCGGCTTTCGGTTTTTGAGTTATCTCAATACACAGTATCGCGTCATTACATCGCCAGGTGGTGCAAAGTTAAATATTCGGTAAAATCCTTGATTCCCCGGAATTTACGGAAAAATAATTTAAATTTCGCTGAATCTGTCGTTTTCCCCTGACAGACAGTAAAAAGATCTCTAAAAAATAAAAATCAATAAATTGTACAATCCACGTGCAGTAGCAAAATTAAATATAAAGAATATGGAATATATGAAAAAAGACATTTATATAAATATATTTATATAAATATAAATAGCGTTTATACTAATAAATATGCACTGCATAAACTTTTTTGAAAATTTTCAGCCGGTTGACTATATATTTCTCGAGATAAAATTCTGCTCGCTCGCCCTATGTATTATTTATATATTATATTTCTGACTTAAACTAATTTAAGCCCCATTTACATGCAAAAGATTTGAACTTGCATGTTTTCACTTGTGTATATTTACACCCGTATGTAAATTTGCTAAATGTTCACATGAGTTTTATAAGTCAAGTGTATATGTAGTCTTTTCTTAGCCATTATTCGTACAACATGGCAATGTATCTAGCATTTTATATAAGGCAGCTATGTATTAGGGTTATATTTGGATTATGCCGCAAAAAGCAATATGGTTACAGAACGTTCACAAACTTTGGGGGTGGCAGATGTTGCTTTAGGTACGTTTACAGTTGTTGCTTTAGGTACGTTTACAGATGTTGCTTAGGGTACGTTTACAGAGCAGCAATGGCTTGAGAACTTCAACTGACATTCAAACATATCCGTAGAGAGTTGGAGCTTTCTTTGAAACCTAATAAAAATGGGATGTGAAAAAAAAACCAAGATGTCATTGCTGTTTAATTTTTGGCATCTCCTGCAAAGTACTGTACCGGACAATTGGAAACTTGCTGGTGTTAGTAGATCAACCGTTTGCATGTTTGTCCAAGATTTGCAAGGCGACTGCGGAGACATTTTAAAATTATTATACGTATGTTTCCCAACTAAGAACAAGTTAATAGATATGATCCACATGCAGGTATGAATGAGCTTGGGAGTTTCTGAACTACTTGGTTGGGTTGCCACATTCTAATAAAAGCACCGGAACATTCACATGGTAACTACTTTAACAGAAAGGGCAGGTATTCTTTAATATAACAGGGTGTGTGTGATCACCGGTATGTTTTCACATAAACAGTCATAAACGTTGTTTGGCCCGTGAGGGTGCATGACGGCCGCGTCTTTGCTAACTCAACAATAAGAATCATTTCCCAAAATGGACAAAAAAGACAGTTTTTCTAGAAAAGCTAACTGTCATACCCTTCACCTTATTAGCTGATCCTAAGCAAGATTTAGCTATAGACTTAGTAGGGCAAGGATGACAACTTGTTTGAGTATGTAATTCCCGTTCATTGTACAATTTTGAAAACTAGGGGGGGGGTGAAAGTTATTAAATATTAAAGTCCTATAGAGCAAATTAATGCTCTCTGACGGTAATGAAACTTTGTAAATTTTATAAAGTGCATCCTACTTAGCAAAGCGCGTTGAGAGAAGATAAGCCAATCGAAAAAAGACCTGTCTTTTGCGGCAATGTTTTCTCTGATTGGGACGAACACAAGACCTGCCTTTTGTGGCAATGTTTTCTCCGATCGGGACGAAATGAGACAATAGTATAACTTGTATAACTATGACTCA
>JARWCS010371707.1:0-10241 GCA_034783895.1 Geukensia demissa
GCGGCCAGTTACAAGGCTAAATTTTCCGCCCCTATCCAACCCGCAATTTTTCCAGTGGCAGTTTAAAAGTCCCTCCCCTACCGGTCTCTTGCTCACAGTATACATATTGATTTATCGTTTAACTTGTTTTCGTCCTGAATATGCATGAAATATTTGCCACTGAACGTTAAACAACTATCAATCAATCAATCGTATCCTTATTTCTTAGACCAAATGTGTAAAGTATGTTTTGATTCAGTATCTGAATACTGTATTTTTACACCTTTAAAGAACAATTTGCTTTGTATCAATTTCTTGAGCTGTTAAGGTTTAAATATATATATACATTAACCTAACAGTGTTAGAGATGGATTTTGCACCTGCAAAATTTTGTCCTTCACTCTGTAGGATTTGAACTCGTGCTGCTTTGACATTTCTGGCTTTCATCGCCTGCAATGTGCTCAGTGTCATAGACCACTCGGTTATCTAGGCTATATAAAAATATAGCTTTTGGCAACCGCTTTTCCACACAATGCATGATATATTTTTGCGTGTAGATATTATTTTGTCATTTTACAGGTAAATTTATCCAGCTTTTGATGTATATTGTAAAGGATCTGGATTTTCTACAATACAAACGTCTTAAATATGTGACAACTCTACAATATACCCCCTCTGAAGCATCAGATGATGTATATATTAAAACCAGGCATCTAGTAGAAAATCTTGATGTGCTTCATTTATGTAGAAGGGAGATTAACATTGTGAAATTAAATTCTTCGTAAGGTCAAACCAATGAATTCTCCCGGGGAAAACTGCCTTGCCAACTAAAAACACTCGGGGAATTACATGCATTTCTAAACACAATACTTCAAGCCTTCATCTGCTAAATATTTGGATATATAAAAAATTATCAATGTTGAATAAATATGGAGAATTCTGGTATGCTATATGTACATTTCAAGGATATACCTCTCATCAGTTAGCATTGGAATAAAAGCATAGAAAGTCCAATACATAGCAAAACAAGCCCTCAAATACAATCAATCGAAAGTTGAAGCCAAATCTGTTGACAGGGACAACTAATACGTGCTAAAATTTTCGAGGCTTTTCCGTATTAAATGCTTAAGAATTTTAACAAATGCAGCAATTTATGTAAAACATTGTTAAATAAATTTCATGTCAGAAAAGTCTGACAACTAGGCAGGTGAATACCCTGGGGTGACATGATCCACCAGGAGAGGTATCGACCCAGTGTTTTCAAAATACAAAATTGCCAATGTTAAATAAAATTTAAAATGGAGAATTTTGGTATGCTATATGTACATTTCAAGGAGTGACCTCTCACCAGGAGGATAAGAACCAAAACATAGGATGTCTAAGATAAAAACATAGCAAAAGGATACTTCCTCCTTAAGATATTTTTATCTTATCAGAACTTCATGTACACCTATACATACAGCCATCCTGTAAACAATAAGCAGAATTTCTTTGATCCAGTTTGACCCCAATGCTTTTTCTGGTTCTACATGACCTACCACCATGAAAGTTTGTGGACTGATGCAACTTTGAGAATCTGTCATCCTTCAACCAAATTAGGTCAGTCCGACTTAAACATGCTTAATTTCATGCCTCATTGACTGCGGTAAGAAATCGGGATGGAAATATATGGAAACTTTAGGTCTGCTATATGTACATTTCAAGGAGTAACCTCTTATCATTAGCATTAGAACCGCAACAAAGGAAGTCAAAGATTCAAATATAGCAAAAGAAGCACTCAAATCCAAACAATTTGAAATGGGACGCCAAATCCGACGGCAGGGACAACTACTGAGTGCATTACTTTTCGATGCCTTTCTGTATTTTCAGTGTTTTGTAATTTTAGCAAATGCAGCAAATTTCTGTAAAACATTGTTTGATAAATTTCATGTCAGCCAAGTCTGACAACTGGGCAGGTGAATACACTCGGGACCAATGTTTCATCAGCAGAGGTATCGACCCAGTGGTTTCAAAATACAAAATTACCAATGTTAAATAATATGGAAAATTTAGGTATGTTATATGTACATTTTAAGGAGTAACTTCTCCATATAGAACAACATTAGATTAGAGCTCAGTATTTTAACTACTATCATCAATGACATTGTCTTCATCTGTTGTAACCATCGTCGTTTCGACCATTCTTCGTTAGTTAAGTTGTGTATAAGTACAATGTTTGCTTAGATGACACTATTTTTTATCCTCGGTGTTATCCATAGCAGACCCATACCAGTATACTGCCGGTAAATATCGGCAAATTGGACCAAATATGTTGTAATTTGAAAAAAAAATTAATTGGTCGCCTAGAATTTCGCCAATTTTACCAATAATCTCAATGAACTCGTATTGGTCGCCATTTATTACAGGTATTTGTTCCTATTTATCGGCCAAGTTACACGTACTGATACCTTTGTATTGGCTTAGTTACATGCATTAGTTCCTATGTATTGGCATAGACACATGTATTGGTTCCTATTAGGGATGTCAGCGAGTACCCAGATACTCGAGTATCACTCGATAAAACCGATTATCGAATACTAAATTTGCACTCGAATACCCGGGACTTTCCATTTCTTTTGATCACTCAGACTAGAAAGTTAGTTAATCATTTAATTAATTATGATGCATCCTTTATCTTACCTAAATTAGTTACCTCGGGCCCTTCAAGAAACTTGAAAACTAAATAAGTTCACCAAATAGGTTCAAACTTCTATTAAAACAGTGTGCAAAATTCCCCCTAAATATGTGGTTTGGTAGTTCTTTGAAAGATCTTCAGACGAAAAAACAGTGGAATGCGTGGCAAAGTGTGAAAGTGAATTAACATTTTGTGGTAGTAGTACAATCTCCACAAGCATTTACGAACAATAGCAACTTCGATGTCAAGTCAATACAGTATCCAATATTAAACAGATAACAGTAAATCATTAAAACAACGACATTCACTGGACTGCATGTTCCTGGTTTGTAATGCTTTACCGAAAGTTAACTGAATGTATCCATTATTTCCACAAGCCGATGAAAATCGATTTGTAAATATTAATGTTTGTCTTGTTTTGAGTTTGATATAAAATAATTATTTGTGTTTTCTTTTTGTTTGGTTGCCTCGTGCCATATTATGAATACCAGCGAGTTTTTAGGTCTTAGCTTTTGCTTTTCTTTGTCGACTTAGTTAGACATATTACTTTTCTTGCATACTATTACCGAGTATTCGAATACATTCGAGTATTGGGAACAAGTACTCGAATATCAATATTTGTTAAATATGACATCCTTAGTCCCTATGTTTGACTTAGTTTCCTCTATTCGTTTCCTTTGTAGTGTTACATGTATTAGTCCCTTCGTTTTAACTTGGTTGCATGTATCAGTCTGTAATGCATTTGCTTTATAAACGTTTTGGTCCCTAGATATTGGCTAGGTTATATGTATTTGTCTCCTTGTATTGGCTTAGTTACATTTGTTCGTCCTATGCATTGGCTTATTTACATGTATTGGTCCCCATGTATTGGCTTAGTTACATTTATTGGTCCCTATGTCTTTACTTAGTTACATGTACTAGTCTCTATCCATTGCCCTAGTTACATTTTTTGTACCTAGATATTGGCTAAATTGCATGTTTTTCCCATTTAGTGGCTAACTTACACGTGTTAGTCTCCATGTATTGGCTTAGATTCTGGTCAGTTTTGGTCCTTAAGTATAGGCTTAATAACAGGTATTGTCGCTATGTGTTGGTTTAGTAACGTGGATTGACCCCTATGTGTTTGCTTAATTACATGTGTTGGTCCATACGTATTGGCTAAATTACATGTATTGGTCGCTAGGTATTGGCTTAGTTCCATGTGTTAATTTCTAGGTATTGACCAAGTTACATGTATTTTCTTTAGGTACATGTATTGGTTCCTAAGCACTGGCTAAAATACATCTATTGGTCCTTATGGAATGGATAAGTTACATGTGTTGGTATCTATGTATTCGCTTAGTAACAGGTATTGTCCCTATCCTTTGGGTTAGTTAATGGTATTGTTCTCTATGTATTGGATTAGTTACATGAATTGGTCCATAAGCACTGACCAATTTACATCTATTGGTCTTTTTGAATTGGGAAATTTCAATAAGTTTGTATTTATTTATTGGTTTCGTAACAGGTATTGTCTCTATGAGCTGGTTCAGTTACATGTGCTTGTCCAATTTTATTGGCTTAGTTACATGTATCGTTCGATTTTTTTTTTTTCGCTTTTAAACATTGTCCCTATGTCAAAGCTTAGTTACAGGTTTTGGTCCTTTTGTACATGTATTGGGTTAGTTACATATAAAAATAGGAGATGTGCCATGATTGTTCATGAGACAGCCATCCACCAAATGGCAGTTGAATTTAAACTTCTAGAGGTCACATTACGGCCTTCAGTACTGACCCGGTTAGTTCAAGTTCTCTACCTAGACCGAAATTTAAATTGTAACATTGAAAAATCCAGCGGCTATTTTGTGTTCTCATGTTTTATTGCGTTGAATTCTGCAGGCATTTTTCACGTTTGAGTCGGATCATGGCCACACTGAAAAAAAAGATATGTACATGTTTTTAATATTAGATAAAAAATACATAAGTTATGGAGGTTTTTTTTACTTAACTCCAGTGAAAATATACAAATTCTTTTATTTATGATTCAACAAGGCACAACAGTTTTGTCTTGAATATAAAAACCTGTAATTCGCATATGAAACAGAACCAGAAACTTCTATATTGTGCGCTTTTCATTGTTAATCAGACAAAAACTCTCAGTATGAGTGTTTTTCTTTCATTTTGTATATTTAAATTTTTAAATTTATCAGTACAGACCTTATAAATTATAACAACAGATTAAAAAAAAGTTAATGAAGTTTAGCTTCATGAAATTGTATTTAAAACTGTTTCATCTGCTTCCTAAAAAATATTTATTATAATGTAAATTTGTCTTAGTTTGTAAGAAATTAAGTGGGGCATTATACACACACAATAACATAGTAAAATATTAATCAACAGTCCTGGACGAAGATGTAATGTCCATATTTCAAAAAAGGATCATGCCATGAAAACTGCTCCATATATCGACTTGAAAACTTTAAGAATGCAAATCTCAACACGACTCAAACAAGTGTGTAATACTACTCATTGTATTGTAATTTAGATACGTAAATACAAGTTCATTTGTAAACGAAAAATATGTCATTAAGCTTTATATTTTATAGAAGAAATTGAGAAAACATTTTGGTTTTCATTCCCAAAAATTTCAAAGAATGTCCGCAATATCAGAAAAAAGATAAATATTTTCCTAGGTTACATAAAAAAGCGAGAGAATATCAAAGTATCCTCAACGATAAGACAGTTATAGTCAGTTAGCCGGAAGTGCAACCAGCTTGAGGCTATTTTCCAACACAATGTTTTGTAAAAACTGACAGAAAGGGATTTTTGTTCACTTTTGACAATTTAGGTAACCTGTAGCTTTTTGTAATATAATTTAGATTGCTGTCTCATAGAAAATTATTTCATATGTATTATTTCTATGAAAAAGTTATTTCGATTTAATAAAGGGCAGTGATTACTTCACAGAATAGATTACTTTCATTAGTGATATTTATTTTAAGAAAATCAAAATCAATTATTTTTAAAGCATAGTATGAACTTTTCAATCGCACACATGAAATGTCTTTAAAATGTTCAAAAATATTTGATATGTCTTTATGAAATGTAAAAAAAGTTGTTAAAGTAAAACAGACTTCCAATATCATGGATTGTACAAAAAACTGTATAGAAACTGAACTGTTTATACACTATAACTTACCTGGGCAACACTTCCGCATTCCGCAACACGTGGTGCCAGCGATTGCAGTACAAGTCGAATCCATTTCGGCACATATGCCGTTGGGACAATTATCTAAATTGATAAATAAAGCTATTCAATATAGAAAATCTCAGAGGAATATTCATGATAAATTTGATTTCAGTGCATTATTTTTTTTTAAATATTGACACCATACTTATCCTTATTCGTATAACCGCTGTGGATCTACGCATTATTGGAAACCTAATTCAAGAGTTACGAAATGAATTAAACAAAATAATTAAATAATTCTGAGGTTTTTTTTACTTAAATTAGTCAACAATTTCAAAACTGTACCTGCCAATCATAACACGCACAATAACCAACCAGCCTAGTAATGTCAATGACAAATAATGATACAACAATCGTACTGTTGTACACGCAGGACATTTAATGCTTACCCTTCCGGAGCACCTGATCCCAATACTGTTTTGTAAAGGAGTTCGTGGATTCCAAGCTTTTGTTCCTTTTGTTTACGTTTTGTCTTGGTTTGTTTTAAAATTGTCTTGTCTCTTTGGACTATGCACTTTTGATCCCTCGCATGGGTATTCTACACTGGACTCAGATAGATTCTGTACCTCAAACTACCGATGCTACAATACCAACTAATAACGAGGAGTCAACAAAAAACAAAAACACATATTGGATAGATTATACCGAGCGACTCATAAAAGCTTTCAACATTCAAGTCAAACACACACAATTCTACTAATCGTTATTTAATAAAATATGTTTAGTTCCAATATCAATAGAATGTCAACACCAGTTTCTTAATCTTGATACCAATATTTTCAATTGGTGACATAACTGGCATCAAACACAGAAAAGAAACCTAAAGGATAGTCTTGTCATTTATAAGCACAAAATGTGGTTGAATGGAAAAAATGATTACCAACAAGATAACGTGCTCTCTGCTATTGGCAAGTTGGCTCTCTCTCTCTCTCTCTCTCTCTCTCTCTCTCTCTCTGTGTGTGTGTGTGTGTGTGTTTCTCATGAAATGGCTAGAGAGACACATTTCAGATATTATCATACGAAATCCGAAGTATGTGTCTGTAAAATTCCAGTAACCAATGTTTCCTCTGATTGCCGAAAAAAATCAATTAACGGAATAACTTAAAATACAAGGTTTCTGGTTTAATTTTAGGATAGTACCGAGTTAAAAAGGAAAACTTGGCAATGCTAATGTTTGTGGAATCAGCAATAAAAATGATTTGTCTGATGTGAGCGTCGGATAATATTATATTTTAAGATTCAATATTGATGAAAAAAAATATATTGAAGGTATTAGAAAGCCTATGGTAACTATGGCTGTACTTATGTTCTATCATAAATTAATTATTCTTATCACAAGCAAGAAAATTTTTACTTCAATCACATCAAATCATGAACATTTGATAGGGGAGTTCGTAGTGATATCTGACGGAAAAAGTGTTTATATTATAACATTGAAAATTAAATAACAAGAAAAAAAGTATGGAAATTGAAATTTAGTAATCAGTGAAGTTCAAATGTCTAAATTGGTTTTTTTGCAAAACCAAAATTGCAAACTACACTTGTTAATAAGATCAATTTTAGGATAATATTTTTTAATGTAATTATTTATCACTTATTTTATTTTTCGTAGGTATATGATCACACTACTCAGAAAAAAAACACATTTTTATGATCATTTACCATTAATTTGGAATTTTCACTATCCGATTCCACAAACATAACTAAAGTCCCCTACTTTTAGCTCTGAAATTGCAAAAATGACTTTCTTCAGAAAAATACATTCGTTCTCATCTAAAAGCATTTTCAGCACAAACCCGAAGCCTGACTTACTTGATTAATTATCGGAATTTAAATCACAGGAAAGCTATAAAACATTTTAGTTACCGTCATGTTTATACAACAAGCATATTTGATAAAATAAATATTTTAGGCCACTCCAAAATAAATAATAGTTCTTCGAATTGGCTAGCTTCTATTATTATTATTATGGGTTCAAAATTCCAAATAAACTTTACCTGCTCTATTATTTATCTTAGTTTATAGAAATTTTCAGTGTTATTTCTAGATTAAAAAAAATAAAAAATTGCCCTCTCGCTCATTAAAAAATACAAAAATGAAGGGGGAATCCAACTATTGTTTATGCATCCTTTTTTGAGGTTGCGCTTCAATATATTCATTTCAGGAAAAAAAATTAAAAGAAAAAAATTCGCTCGCTCGCACCTATTTTAATTACAAAAAACTCAGATGAACTAAAAATAAATTTGGATTGGGCTTACTACTCATTTGCTCGAATCATGTTTACTGCACATAGATATCACCTTTACCTTACCTTCACATTTGCAGCATGCGTTTCCGTTACAGCTGTTATTTATGCGTATTGATCCATCATCTGGACATTGCCTATTGTCTGAACATGTGCCTCCTTTTTTTATGCAGCTATCGACTGATGCTTCTGTAAAATAAATACCAAGCTCGTCAGATTGTGATACACTATGTTAAAATATATGATAGCTACAATAGAATAAAATAACAATTGATTATCAAACCTATAATAACAAAAACCTGGGAAAACAACGAAAGTAACGTGTTAAAAGACATTACAAGTGCAACTGCCATACTCGTTAGATTTGAATCTTAGGTCACTCCAAATCAATTAATAGTTCTTCGGATTCGCTCGCTTCTAATATTATGGGTTCAAAATTTCAAACAAACCTTACTCGCTCTATTTTTACCTCAGTTTTTAGAAATTTTCAGTGTTATTCATAGATAAAAAAAATAAAAATTGCTCGCTCGCTTCTAAAAAAATTTAAAAAATGAAGGGGACAACTTTATCTATTATTTTGCATCAATTGTGGAGGATGCGCTTCAATATTGTGCCATTTCAAGAAAAAATTAAAACAAAAATTTTCGTTTGCTCTCACATTTTTTAATTACAAAAAAAATCCGAAGAACTAGAATGAAATTGGATTGACCTAATTGTTCTTTGTGGAAACCAATATTTAGAAAAAAAAACTGTGAGAAAAAACTGTTTTAGATCTTGCATTTATTATTACGAACATTCATGTATCTGCAGAGTATTACACAATCACCGTTTGAAGTTGTTTCATATGCTGTTGAATCAATAAAATCCCAAAACATATTACCTTTATTAAAGGGTCGTATTTATGACACTTACCTATCAAAGAACTTAGTATCAAGATGGTTATCAAAGCTACTGATATTCTTGCCATTGTTTTGTCTCAAAACAGAGTTTTACAATAAGATGATTTTGTCGCAGGTAACATTTAACCGCTGGAGATGCAATATTATATACTGTCAGAACACAAATAGTTTACACATGGTGCACTTAACGGTAGAGTAAAAAACTAAGGACAAGGAAGTGAAATCATCTGGAAATAGAAAGTTTGTTCTTGTAGGTGAATAAACATACTGTTAGTACAAATGCGTCACCATTTCAACCAATCCAACTCTTTCCTTTCATATGGACAAAATATTTGAAGTATTGACTCATAGTTTTAGTGCTTCAAAGTCCTTTACACCAGCTAAAAACTGAGACATGATGTACTATAGTAATTTCACTTTTATATTAATATTTTGGCTAATAATAATTTACTTTACATAAAGCAATATATTTTAAGTCAAAATAACATTTATGTCTACAATATCTTTGTATCCGTTGATAGCAAAATACTAATGTGTATACATGGTACCCTAAAAACAAATCAAATGGCTTTAAACAGAGGGAATTTTGGTTTGAGAAAGTGCATTCTGTTTTAAAAGTTTTTTTTTCAGAGATTTGAGTTAAACTATTGGTCGTTTTATCTGAACGGTTAAAATTTTAGTTTTTGTAGAAAATTCACTCGAAATTACTTATTAGGCAAACGTTGCTATTTTCCGGCCTCAGGCTAAACGGGTAACTTCCGGAGCTGATTGGATTAAACAATCAAATAGCTTTAGAAAATAATTTGCAAAACAAATAATTATAGCAATGTAGACTTAATCAGACAACATCGGTCATTTCCGTCATAAAATCCAGAAAAGTGACCACTGACAGGAGTAGTAGCCATTATCGTGAGCATATTGATTAGCTCCTGAAACTTTTATCAGTCGATTTACAATGTATAGCAGAAAACTAGAGATCTAAGATTGAAGAAACTGACCTTTTTTATAAAGTTAAATTCAATAAAGCGAACAGAATCTTCAAAATTGTCTCAAACAGGCATCTCGGCTGTGTACGTTAGCTCTTTTTGTGATGACGTCAGATATCCCAACATGAAGTTCAACAGTCACTTCATACAAAATACAAATATTTGGTTCTAGGGAGGGACAAACCTTATTTTGTTGTTAACCACTCTGATTCTAACAAAAAGTACACAG
>JARWCS010371729.1:0-10241 GCA_034783895.1 Geukensia demissa
CCTTGTTAAGATATGGGTTTCCATATTTCAGTTTTAGGCATTCATATAGCTTGAAATGGGTTCGGAATAATTTTTTTTTAATTTTATTTATTTAAACTGGAGTAAGTATCCTTTCCAGAAAACTATACCAGATGTGGATTGAAATTTCCTTCCGACCTTACTCTGATGTCAAAATCTGCAGAGCATTAACAAAAACCTTGTGTTTTAAAGGGAAATGTTAGCATTTTGGTTGTTATGGAAACAAAATAATTGCTTTATATTTAAATAACAGCCCATATCTAGCAAATCTATGAGGCATGCACATTTGAAATATAAATACATGTATAAACATCAGATTTAAAACAAATAAAAAAGGAAGGCTAAAACCTGCCTTACATTTTATTTGTCATGCCATTTTTTGAATTTCTTATAGTACTTTACCTTTACGTTTTTTTGTTTTATAGGATATACTGCCGGACAGTTCTACAAGTCCCCTCATATTTACGGTGGACCAGCCAATACACTTTGTTTGCCAAATAACCCAGAACTGCTTCCTACACCTTTTACATATCAAGACAGCCTGTTAATGGTGGCGGAATATCAAAGAAACACATTTTCAGTATATTCAGAGGTCGAAGACATACCATGTGCTTTATGCAGAAACACGGGCGCTTCCTCGTCAGTTATGATTCCTGGCAGACAAACATATTACAGTGGATGGAGTGTTGAATATGAAGGAATACTGGCGTCGGGAAGTACCGGCCACAGTGATTCCAATTATATTTGCGTTGACAAAAACCCAGAATACATTCCATTAGGAATAGCTTTAGATTATGGACTCCTTATGCACATGGTCAATATCGACTGTGGACCGCTTCCATGTCTACCATATGGAAGTAACCGTAAGGTGCCAATAAATAAGTTTAACAAAGCCGTCTTATGCGCCTGGTCTTAGAATTTTACAAACATGGCTAGAAGGACGATTATAATTATGAATATGCCTACTGAAAAAACGAGAAATGGTAAATGAGCATGCCAAACCTAATCATACAACAGATTACAATAAACAGAGCAGTATTAATCATACTGTTAAGTGAAATGAAATAAAAATCAAATAAAAATATTAATAATTGCTAATTAGTCTGGTGCGGGTGTTAAAACAATCCACCTGTATACATTGACCTAGAGCCTTTAATTGCCAGTTTATAAAGGAAAAGTTATTCCCGGAAAACATTTATCATAAGGTGAAAACGCTTTGATATACTCTATTTATTTATAAGAATAAATATTGAAAAAAATTGTTGTCCAGTTTAAAGGTTTTGTTGCGACTTGTATCTTTTTACCGCTACACACCACAACATTTACTATTGCTAATATTATCCTGTATATTTTGTATTTATGTTTTTCAATAATACCTTTTTTGTTTAATTCTCTGTAACTTTGTATTGACATTGTTTGTAAGAATAAAGAAATTATAAGTATCATAAGAAGCAGAACAACACTCTGTGTAAAATTTACTACAAAATTACGCATAATTCAACATCAGCGTAATCTGGAATAGAAAATAAATTGATGCAAATCTTATTTCTTCGCTCTTAAATACACGTATACATAACTGCATAGAAAGCACTAGTGTTTGCAGCACTAAAGTTCAATATCCTTTTCTAAACTACTGTTTGTGAAAGCTCTATTTGAATTTGAATTTTATAACCGATAATAGATTAAAAACCACAATTGCTTACAAAGAAAAAAAAGTTGATTGAGATAAATTCAAATTGTATTAATTTCTGTTTTCTGAAGAGACATTTGGATATACATTTTGTACTTATTCGTAAATCCATAGAGAGTCAAATAAGGGCGAATTTGATATATTGCCATTCCTCTTACCATCAGAATTTCGAATTTTATTGTTCATCGTAATAACAGATCAGTAGTAAAGTAGCTTAAGGTTTATAAGTGCAAAAACCAATAATCCAACGACAATAACACACACAAAAAAAAAACAAAACAATAACAAAACAAAAACTTAAACTCGTTGAGACAGGGAGAAAAAGAAAAGAAATATAATTAAATTCTCTCATAATTAGAAAACTCGTGAGAAAAAAAATTGAAAATGTAACACAAGAAAATTATATTTAAAATGGACGGATTAAAGGGTTCATCATCAAAATAAAAACGTTCAAATGATTATCATTTTAGTTTCAGCCGTTGAAATGATTTGAATATTTTTCATTTTAAAACATTGCATTGGATGATGCATTCACAAAACCTTAAAACAGAGTGAGATGTGGTATTAATGTCTCTGAGACTGCCATCCGATATTTGTAACTTACAAACATCTGCATAGCTTCCGTTATGACAGGAAAGCTCTGGTTCATTATTGAAGGCCACAATGGGATATGTAGAAGTTTAAATTCGACTGTCGTTTGGCTAAAAATGAAAATTGGCCAATATTTTTTTCTATATCGTTAATATTGAGAAATTACTATAGAAAGACAATCTAACAGTGTGTTTAGTTCAATTGGTTCTACAACGGTCTCATGGCAAATTTTTCGTACAATTTTGTCAATATTTGATATAGATCGCACACAAAGATCAGAACAAAACTTTGTATGCACAATTTATGATCTAACAAGGAGAAATGTTTTTTTTATTTCAAATTCTCTTGTTTCACAAAATCTAATTTTTTTTTCAAAATATGGGGCTTACTGTTACTTATCTACAGCAAACAATATGTATATATTCATTGAAGACAAGTGTAACAACTGGACTCGTGGACCTCGTTCCATCAGCTGTTGAATGAAAAAAGTGGTTTCCGGATTTTTGATAACCAATTCAGACATATATTTTACGGTTTTTCTCATCGTTTATATCATTGCTGTATTTTTAGTGTAGAAAATAAAATCTCTTTACTATATGAACGATGTATATTTTCTTTGTTAAATGTTGAGGTACACTTACTGGGAACTAAAATAAAACGGTAGTTGGGACTATAAAATGTCCAGCAAGGGCCTTTAAATTTCGAAGAAAAAGAAAGCGTTAAGTCAGAACACAGACCAGACCATGGCCGCCAACATGAAACGAAAGACAAACCTATTACCCAAAAACTACACTGACAATTAGGCTTGAGTAATAGGAAACTTACCCGGTGTTTTTCCAGCTTTAGTTTTGAGTGTAGTGTTGTGTGTTCTCTGTTTGTCTTTCGTTTCTTTTTGCCCCTTTGGTATCTTCGAATTTCTTTTACCCTGAGTTCAGATACTCTGGAATGATAAGCAACTCCGGATCCACTAGTGTCACCCGTCATGTTAATCAATTTAAAGGTTAGACTTACCAAATAAAATTTGGGACCAAATTTTGGCATGACAAATAAAATGAAAGGCAGGTATTAGGCTTCCTCTTGTGTTTGTTTTAGCTCTGATATCTATACATGTATATATATTTCAAATGTGCATGCCTCATAGATTTGCTGGATATGGTTTGTTATTTAAAAATACAACAATTAATATGTTTCCATACCAACCTACCTGATAACATTTCCCTTTCAAACTCAAGATTTTAGTTAATGCTCAGCAGATGTTGACTCCCAGTAAGGTAAAAAAGGCTACTTCAATCCATATCTGTTATAGTTTTCTGAAAAAGGATACTTACTTTAAATAAATAAAATAAAAATCACAGGCTTAACATTCCTTTTTCTAACAAAATGTGCAAATTTGTTATCACTGGAAATAACAAGAATCTGCATTATTTTGCGACATTAAAAACCTGTTCGGTATGGAACCGGATTATTCCGAACCCATTTCAAGCTGAATGAATGCCTAAAACTGAAATATGGAAAACCGTATCTAAACAAAAAAAAAACACATTTTATCACTGTTTAACCAACTTAAACATTCTTATGCACCATTAATTCTCTTTATTTCTTAAATCATAAGATGTCAAAATCCGAGAACATTATGTATCTCTCTCCTAATTGGTAACTCGAGCTTGGTTAATCATTAAACAAAAACCGATGTAAAATCGCAGTCGGTTTAGTCACAACCGGTATACGAACGGATTTGTAGTCAAAACAGAAGGAAGATACCCATTGTCATTTGTGAAATGGATGATTCGTACCGGTCAACCAAATCATTCAATCTTTCCATGACAAATCCTTCGTTCTATAGCTTTCTTGTCAGCAGAAGTCCTCTAGGTTTAGTTTTCAGTGTTGTGTTTTACGTACTGTATTTGTCTTTTGTTTCTTTTTTGTTGGCCACGGTCTTGTCTGTCATCTGATTTAACGATTTCTGTCTGCCCTTTTGGTATCTTCAAATTCCTTTTAGTCTTGTTCATTTGTTGAAGCGCCTTTTTCGACACTGTTCGTAGAGCTTAAATGAGCTTAAATGATTACGGTTTACGAATTTATAATGGTTTGAAATAAAAATACTTTAAATTGCTCAAATTGATAAGTATGGTATTGCCGTGATACCATTGATGTTAATTATATATTGGTTTTCCTAAGTGTTCGTCATCTGTTTACCAGTTTTTAAATTGTTAAAGACTAGTTTATTAAATTGTCCCATTCTTAACATTTTAAAATTACTACCATTGTCCTATTGGATGAAGCATTCATTAAAATGAAGGATATAACATTAAAAAAAATTGGAGAATTTGCCAGAAAGACATAACTAAATTGAATAATGCACTAAAGTTTATCGTTAAAATAAAAGTAATATTTTTAATTGGTCTAACTTCAGTTTTGGCACTGTGAATCTGGTTTTCCTAAGTGTTTGGCATCTCTTTACCTGTTTTCAAAATTGTTAAGACAAGTTATTTAAATTCTCCCCTTCCAAAAGTTCTCATTACTACCATAGTCCTATTGTTTGCAGCACTCATTAAATGATATAATATTAAAAAATATAGAAAATATGCCAAAAAGACAATTACATTGAAAAATGCACTCAAGTTTATCGTTAAAAGAAAAGTAATATTTTTTGTTTGGTCTATAATCAGTTTTGGCGGTTTCTAAGTTACTAAAATGTTTCGTATCTAGGTTTTAGTGATTAAGCTAAATGTATAAATGTTTTAATCTGTTTTTCAATTAGCGACATTTCATGTTCATTAATTAGCATTTTTATTAGTATTAATCCGGAATGTGTAAACTGTTACTTTATTGTTAGGGGTATTATCGCTGTGCTAAATTTTCTCTTATCCGCTAATTGAATTTTTCTCTTTTTATAGAAACTGTTTGTCACGTTTATTCATGTAATTTTGTTTTGTTATCAAAAATGTTTTGTTGTTTTGATAAGGAGATAGGATTTCAGTATCGTACTGAACAACAACATCTCTGTAAAGTTGTATTTATGCTGAACTCATTAAATTATTATACGCTATAACCAGTGTCGTCATTTCGTTGTTTGACATACATGAAGTTTGCAGCCAGCAGTGGACTTGCATTGTTTTGTTTGGTGCTCTGTCACTGTGTGTGTGGTTCCAGACTGGCACATTCCCCAGTCACCGGAGAAGCCAGATTTCTCCTGGCGACACTTTGGTGCTTTTTAAAAACTATTCAGATGTGCGCAGCAATAACTTTTACACATGCATTCTGTACAACACTTTTACTACCCGCATTATACAATTTAAATGCAATTAGTTAAGAAATTTGTTTTTCATACATACGTATGTTTTCAATACGAAGATCCTCATTTTTTTTCTTCGATTTAACCCAAAAATTAACATTAAGTACATGTACCAACCAAAACTATTGAGAACCTCTAGTCCATTAAAAGCGTGCTTTCCCTTTTCAAATAAATTGACCACTTATCAAAAGTGGTAATGTAATGAATGGTAGATATAAAAATAAATTTGGCAAATTGATATTAATCTTGACTTTTAAAAATCTAAGAAACATTTTTGTCTTAAAAAAAACAAATCAAATAGGCAATTGTATTAAAAACTTATGTACTTATGTAATCACAAGGCTGCATACATCTGTATCGAAATAGGAAATGACGGATGACTTTTCATGAAAATTAACTGGTTAAAAAGATGTGGGATTTCTTGTTTCAATGTCACGATTTCCATGAAACATTTTGCCTTAAAAATGTAAAGGATTACGTGGGTGGCGATGGTGTTTATATAGTTGATTATTCTTTTTTAAAGCAAATGTATAACTATTATATTATTTAAATAGTCTTCATACGAAGTACAACACCTTTTGTATTTTTGACGAAACTAAACACTATCAATAATGTAGACCACCTTCGTCAGCAAAATATGTAATGTGAACTGTACTTTTATCTCCAAAATTTAACAGGAATAAATTGTAAAAAATATCAGAAGAATTTGAATTTCAAACATTGCACCTGAAATTTTTGACCAGGCTATTCGCAAGTTTAGGTTTAGGACCCAAAGTTACTGCAGTAACTTAATTTACTTTTTGACGCAATGTTCAGACAATTTATTTAAAGACAAGAATTAAATTATCTCGGGAAAGAGATTAAATTCCTTGATTTGTTTTATTCGACTTGTGCTAACGCACCAAATGATACTGATGTACCGAATGAAAAGGGCACGCTGTTGGATTGTGTTATATTAAAAATAGAGCATGTACAAACGAATATTATTTTGTGCCAAATGAAATTTTCAAAACAATAAAAAGCAACAAATCTTAAATTAATACCCATAATTTATTAAAATTCTAATTTGCCAATGATTTCAATTTTTACTTTGATTATCAAGCAGTTATGCACATTTAATATAAATTGCTGTACTTTTAGCTATAGGTGGGTCAGTTTTATATCTGCTTTCAAATTTTAACATGTTTGTCTAAATAAGACATCAGAAGAAACTTAAACAAAGGCTTCACAACGGCAAATATAATAAGTCGAAGGTTTGTACTATCCACTCGAACTCATAAAAAACCAGAAGGAGCACCACAGACTTCAGAGACTACAATATTCCGTATTGCAATTCTTCCCTTCCAAGGCGGGGCCTTCATACGGTGTTTATACCTCCACTGGCAAGCAATGTTGTAAATTTTGAAGAACGTAATCTTTATATTACCAGCAATGTTTTAAATCAAGGATTTCGTTACCATAAATTAATAAAAACATTTACTCAGTTCTATCATAGCTTTAAAACTGATATCACACACAAACATTTATGGAAAGCTCGCAAAACACACAAACAATTGGGACTTGTCAGTTACTAGATAAACTTATACATAGAGGTTATCTTTAAAACATTATATTAAGGTCTTTGAATATTGTCTTCTTTGGTATGAACATTGACTCTCTGCTCAATAATTTACATCGAAATCAATTTTAGTCATTATTTTATTACTTTAAGACGTCGGTACATCTTTTTGTACCTTGTTTTATTTCCCCGAAGTACGTATCGAGTTCAAAAGTTAAATCTATATGCAGTTGGTTTTAAAGTTGTTTTTAATGTCGTTTTTTCACACCACTTTTCCAGTTTAAAGGGAGGGTTTAGTATTCGAAAACTTGTTTAACCCCGCAACATACTTTATATACCTGTCCCAAGACAGGAACCTGTAATCCAGTGGATATCGTTGTTTAATGTTTGTGTGTTACTTGTTTTACAATGTTCATTTATTTGGCCGATAGTTGTTACATTTGAATATCATCACATTTCATTTAGGGGTCTTTTACAGCTTGTCGTAGGGTATGGACATGTGTCCATTATTGAAGGCCTTATGACAACTTTTAGAAGTTCTTAATTTACATGTTTTGGATGGCTGTCATAGGCAATCATAATACATTTCCTTTCTAAATCATTTCAATTTCTGTTTTGTTTCCCTAGAGATGTACAACTTTACAAATGATGTTTTAACGTAAATATTGGATATAATCTCGCTATGCATAGGAGAAAATTAATAAGGCTACATACCACGATCTCAAAGAAATTACAAAATCCACACCTGTACGGCGGGCCCTTAGCTAATTCTGTGATTGCAGCCATCTATACATTATTTTATATTTATAATGCAAAACATAGTAAAATAATGATAGAAATAAAAATCAGTAGTCTGCATGATTTGATATAATGATGAATGCAAATATAAACGCACAATTTAACTGTTAGAGAATCTTACTAAAACAGAAAATTTAAAAAAAAAATAAACTGTCAAAATTTATTGTAAAAAATCAACGTAAAACCGAACAAAAAAAAAAACAATCCACGCTTTCTGTCAGAGCTTGCAATCGTTTGCAGAAAAAAACTACGAAAATGTGTCCGCTGTGCACATTGAAAAAGGTACAAGCAATGAGCAATTACAGATTTCGCAATTGCAAAATACTTTAAAAATAAAAATTTACAAATATTACATAATTCTGGTGAATTTTTATATGTTATATGTACATTTCAAAGAACAACCATCAACAGTAGCATTAGAACCAAAACATAGGAAGTCTGAGATCCAAACCTAGTAAAAGAAGTACTCAAATCCGAAGTTGTAACCCAAATCCAGCGGTACCGAAAAGGTGAAAGATGATTCGAAGCCTCTTCATATTTTCAGGGACCCTGGGTGGTCTAAGTAGTTGATTTAAACTTGCCTGTACAGATCTTTGTAGCCTTTCACCTATACGGCGTGAGTTCGCGCCTGGGTTTGTACCATACAAAAAGAGTTGTGTTTAACTCACATCGCACGTATACGGTTTATCTTTTACCTGCCCAAGGTCGCTGGTTATCTCAGAGTACTCCGGATTTCCCCACCAGTAAAACTGACCGCCGCGATGACAGAGATATTTTGTGAAAGTGGCGTTAAACCCCAATCAACACAAACGAAAAATCACATTTTCAGTGCTTAAATATTTTGAAAAATGCAGCAAATTTCTGAAAAAAAAACACTATTTGATGAATTTCATGTCAGCTAAGTCTGACAACTGGGTTGGTGTATACCCTCGTGGACGTCTGATGCATCAGCAAAAGCATCGTCCCAGTGATGTGGTTTCAAAATACAAGTTTACCAAAGGTGTATAAATATGGTTAATTTGATAGGCTTTATGTAAATTTCAAAGCGTAAACAACCACCTAGGGCGGACGCGATATAAAAAAGGTCGTTTGGTTTATCCGCCTGCAGGTAGAACACCTTTTGAAGGGGCGTCCGTTCGTTCGAGTGGGATGTATAAATACTCGGACTCCCCTTCGAAAATGTTGTGTCGGGGAAAGAAGAGGCACTAGGTATCTCCGTCCTGGAGGCACTAGTTCTCTAGTAGGAGCGTCCCTGATTATGGGGGGGGGTGAATAAATTCATAATTCCGTCCGGAGGGAGACGTTAAAGACGCCCCATGTAAAGAAAATGCAACGTTCTATCCTTGTCACAGCTCATTTTGAGTGGTTAGAAGATGGCCAGTTACAAGGCTAAATTTTCTTTTAAAAGGAACAATTACCATTTCAAAGAGTAACCTCTCATCATTAGCGTTAGAACCGAAACATAGGAAGTCAAATATTCAAACATAGTAAAAGAAACACTCAAATCCAAACATATCTTAATGGGAAGCCAAATCCGACGGTAGGGACAACTACTGATTAATTGTTTGTTAACTTGTTCCCGTTATGAATATGGCTGCAATATTGCCCGCTGGACGTTAAGCACCAATCAATCAATCTCATCAGTATCATTAGAATAAAAACAAGAAGTCCGAGATAAGAAGTACTCAAATTCAAACTCGAATCGAAATAAATTGGGCCTAGATTGAAATCTATGGGGCTGATTTTATAATTAGCCATTTATTAACTGGGAGTGTCTTTTGCACGAGATAGCGTGAAACTGTATTAGTAACTGCAAACATACTAGTAATAAAGACTCATTTCACGCTGTTTCAAGCAGTTGCAAATTGCTGAATGAAAATTCAAGTAGAATGCTTCCTCTTTAAAAAAGCTAAGCAGAAAAATTAAAATTTGCAAAAATTCGAAAGTATGGAATCTAGATCAAACATGTCACCTAATGTTAAATCGATCCGAATGTATTGCCAAGGACAGATATTTATTGTAGTTGTTAAACATGGACCATAATTAAACGTGTAGGAATTATAAGTTTTCCGTCTATTTACCGCAAATGTATAAAATTAAACTCCACAAATACTAAACATCTGACAAACTAAAAAGATGGAATCTCTGTCTCGAACAGAAACTGGAGCAGGTGGTAAACAATCATGGATGTTAATTAAGGAATGACTGTAATATTTTTTCGGTTTATGGAGAAATAACCTCAATCACGTGTTACACAATAAATAACCCGCATAGCGGGTTATTTTGAAGTT
>JARWCS010371740.1:0-18133 GCA_034783895.1 Geukensia demissa
CATAGAAGATTTCCGAAAGTAGTTCCAATGGCAGCTGACGTAATACAGACGAGGGTATGAGGAGGGTACGGACTCGAACGAAGTTGCGACGAGTGTTTATCATGATAAAATATTTAGTTCGCCCTATCGGATCACTGAATATTTTCCGTGATAAGGTCAGTACAAGATATAAAATGTCTTATATTCTATATTTCTCACTACCAAAACTACAGATTAGAATTTAATAAAAACAACTTGTCCCAAAACCAAACCATATTGCTCTATCATCTGCCATCAATGATAAACAATCATGTTGAATATAGTAAATCTCAATAAAGATTTTGCCTACCTGAGATTCTCTGTTTTGAAATAAGGCGTGCCACATGTTTCTCGTCGGCTGGCGGGGAAGACTCCATGTAAATATAAAATTGTCCTTCTGAAGCAGCAATTGGTCCTGTGTTTTTGCTTGGTGTTGGTCCCTAAATTAAAGGTTGAAGGTAAACTAACTACGTCGGTTGGGATTATCAATTTTATGTGGCTTTGCAGAACCTTTTAAGGGTGAAAATCGACCAAAAATGAAACAAAGCTGTCTTACGTTCATTAATAATATAAACAATTGCCATTAAATCAAACAGTTATGATAAGCCTGAAACCATTTGATGTTTTCACTTCTGTGTTTGGAAGTGGAGAATGATTAAATATTTGAAATGGTAAAAAGATTCTACAACATATCTACACGCGTCCGCTTATTTATAAGTTAAAATTTCTCCCTCAAGACAAATACAGTATTTCTAAGTTGACAACAAACCGAGTATCTTGTCCATTCAATGTCATTAGAAGCGTCATTTTGCAGAAAACAGTTATTCCCCTCACCATCTTCAAAGGTACAGAGGTGATATTGTGCTCCTGTTATAAAAAGGGATTGCGTTAAAAGAAAATTTTTACTCCATCGGCAATGTGTAATTATTTCTTTATTACTATTCTAATTTGACTCGGATGAGCAAACGCAACCGTGAAAATATTAAGCAAATAAGCATGTGACGATGCCATTAAATAAATTTGGGATTTTTAAAATTTTAATAATCAGAGTGGCTCATATCTCTTAACCTAAAATATGGACTCTAGGAAAATTGATTATTGCAAAGAAAAGTCACCATGAAATCGTATATGTGAAGTACATTTTATCTGTTATTGTCATTTCAACGATTTTTTTTAGATATATCGTGACAGTTTGTTTTATAGAAAGACAGAATGCCCTTAATGAATCACCTAATCCACTATCGATTTCTCCCTTAACAGTCTATCGATACAAGTAAATTTACCATATTGACAACTTTTCTCACACGCCTCCCCGTAGTATTCAAACGGGCATGCGCATGCTGCTATTGTACTCGTAAATAAACAGCTTCCTCCATTTAGACATTTGTTTGCTAAACTGCATGGTGTCCCTGAAATCAATTGATTTGTAGTATTTCCAATATTCCTATTGTTAAGATAAAAGATGTGTATTTTAAAGAAAGCATATAGAATACACACACATATAATAGTTTGGATATATAAAATTTTAGATTAAGGCTAGGTATGAAGCAGACATTTCTTTTTTATTATTCTTGATTTTAAATTTAATAGTTTAATTGGTTCATCGAGTCAGGAAATTTAGAATTAAGCGAAAAACATCAACTAACGTATGAACCAAAAGTCACTTTCATACGAATAGATAAATTGTCGGAATGGGACACAGTTGTTTTCTATTTGAACGTTGAATACTCTGATACATGTACATGTGATACAACACATGCCCGTCAAACGCCAAAAATAATTTGTCATTCAAGAAATAAAGTATTCTGCATATGTCATCTTCAGAGTACATTTACATGTACATAAGAGATATACATGTATCAGAAAATGTGTCAAGAAATACCAAGGGGACATTCGAGGAAAAGAGAAAATGTAAAAGCACCGACAAACTCCGGAGAACAACGAGGACAAGACCAAAACGACAAAAACACAACACTAAAAACTAAAAAACAAATGAACTACATGGACCCCACCAAAAAACTGGGGGTAGACTCAGGTGCTCCGGAAGAGTAAGCAGTCTCTGCTTCCTGCAGGACACCCGCCATGTAGCTCATGTCATATCAGATGATATGTATATCACAGCGAATGCAGGCGTAAGTGCATCTACTTTCTCAATCGGAAATATATGACTGACTTGACTCGTCGTTTTGTGTAACTGTTTGATACCAAACCTTCAACAGACGACGAAAAAAGTCAGTCATATTTCCGATTTGACAAAACTTTGACAATTTTGAATTGCATCGGACATGGAAATAGGTAAAATTTATAGTCAAAATATTAATTTAATACGTTGGCAGTAAATAAAGTATGGAATGGACAAAAATAGTTATAGAAGGCAGCAGTATAACTCTAATAAATACATTGTTGTGTAGATGTTATGTGTTAGACCCCATACCAAAATGTAGATCACATTGAATTAAAATACAATTGAAACTACAACATTTGCGGGATTAAACTCGTTTGGAATAAAATTCTCCATGATTTCCTTAACGAAATGTGAAGATAACGCAAATACAACAATGTCAATGACACTTCATAAATACCTGCCACATCTTCCATTTTTATATTTCCCATAAATATACCCAATAAACATAAATTAAGAAATCACATACATGTTAAAGGGATTACATCCTCAGTAGATATCCACAGTTTACTGAAACACAAGCGTGGAATGCTATCATGATACATCGTTATAATATCAATGAAGCCAAGAATTTATAGAAGTTCCATACTTTAACGGAAGTTCTCATAAGGTTAAGTTGCAGTCCTTTTTGTTTATCTATAAAGTTAGTCATATATTTAGCCCAATTTCCGATTATCTCAGGAAGTCCCTTATTTTTTCACTGTCATTTTACTACATACGATAGCTTTGCTTTGCTTGAACATCAAATACTATATAACTATTGTTAATTTCAAGTAAAACATTACATTTTGAACACTAAAGTACCTTCGCAAAACTCTCCACTGGTTCCTTCTGGACAAAAACATGTAAAATGGGACCCTTGAACTTGACAACTTCCACCATTTTGGCATAAAATATTCGTACATGGAGTAACTGTTCATGTAAATAAATCAAATAATTATTTAAAATATCGGAAAAATGTGACAAGTTGGCTGACGTTAGAAAAAATACAATTAAGAAAAAATAATGATTCATATGATCTTTTGTTGTGTAGCATACCCACATATATTTTAAAGATAATGATGTGATATTTACAGATGCAGCGAAAAAACCGATGGCCAGGCAAATGGTAGATATGTTGACAGACAAGACAATCTCGAGAGCACAAACAAGGAATATGACACATAACTAAAACAATCAAACAACGATGAATAATGCAAAACCGTGGGATAACCCAGGTTGTCCGAAATGGTAGTCAGCTCCTGCCTTTTTTCACCGGATTCATTGTCCAATATCCAATCCAGTATTGGTCATTTCTGGGTAATGACGAAGGCTTAAAGGGATTACAACCTCCAGACGGAGAATTTTAACAGCCTCTCATTAGGTTACATCACAGCTTCACAGGAAAAGATCCTTCTTCATCTGTGAAATGATAACTTCATATCAGCCCACAAGATTGTCGTGTTGACCATAAAGTGTCTGTATTAATGAATTCAATTGAGAAGCAGCATAGCCATAATTGAGCAATTTCAATGTCAACGACTTAGCGCCCTCTAGAAAATTGCTGTATTGCTCCCATGCTCTTGAAAAACATGTGAGCTTGTATCAGCTGGATATTTACTGCCAATGAAAGGGAAGTTAACTATTTGAAATCTGAGGTCATCACGCGCTTGTCATAACCTAAGGCTAGGGTCACGTTTTTATTATCCATTTTGTATTTTATGTAGAAGAGGTTAATATAATCACTGAATCGAGCATTTTTCAGTGAAAGAACATAATACATAAATTCGAAGCTGAAATTTAAGGTGTTGACTAGCTTTTTTTTCGTTATAATTTAGATGATGTAGCCCCTGACGAAAATCTGGTTTAAAGGCGTGAAGAAATAGATCGGAAAGGAAAGAAGCACAATTATTGCTTATTGGAATGCCGATCATTTGCTGGAAAACTCCTTTACCAAACTGGACAAATATGTTGCTAATTAGGAAATCTAACATTTTTATAAAATCCACTACTGTATATTTGTTTTTCATTTTTGTGTTGCGTTGAAAAAATATGTTTTGGTTTTACCGACAACAACTTGTATCGTGTCTTTCCGTTATGTTCCAGAAAACAACTATAAATAAGATGTTTTAATCTTGATTTGAGAAGTGCGTGCGGTATGGCTGTACATGTATAGAGCGTAGAAGGGTCAAGAAGTGTCGTAAAATAAGTAATTGAAACATAAATTGGAAGTTATTGCGAGAATTAAAAGTGGTTTTAATCCCACCTCCTCTATAAAAAAAATCAAAAGCGTTATCATTATTTTTTCAAGGAGTAGGTAAGTTAGTGCCATAGTTGGCCCAATTTGTAGATTTTATGTCACAACAATAAGTCGATGTCAAAATGTTGTTCAATAAATGTCTTTTAATAAATCATAACTTAATCTCATATTATTTTCACGATTTTGACAAAACAACAGGGCAAACATGTATCTGACTTTTTCAACAAAAATGCAATATTTTCTGTAAAATAATAACGTTTTGAAGTTGTTTTGTTCAAATTAAATATGTCAGCACAAAAAACATCACAAAGATATTATAACTATACACCTGTACTTGATAGATCTTTAATTGCGCAAAAGGTGGTTGTGATGGTTTTGTGTGATCTATATCAAAATCGACAAAATTGTATCAAATGTGCATGGTGTCGAGTCAAGTAATTTACGAGTATGTTCACAGTTTAAGCAAATTCCATGTGTCATTCGACCATTGTACAACCAATCAAACTAAAAAAAATGTAGGATCTTTCTTTAAATAAGCATTACAAACGATATAGATATGACAATGTTCATTTTTCAGTCAAATATTTTGCAAAAAAAAAAAAAAAAAAAAAAAAAAACGCGGCTTAACGACCTTTATTCTTTATCGTTAATAAAATACCACGAATTCATGAAACAACACAACGTTAATGAACTGATATAGAATTTCATTTCGCAATTTCAGCGTCCTCGTAAATGACGTCTTAACCAAAGCAAGTCAACCAGAACATTGACGTTTCAAGAATGATGAAACAACGACGAAGTTAAGTCCTTTCACAATAAATGGTTAACAATCAATGTATAACAAAACACCAATTTGAATTTGATGCACTGTATGGCCATTTCGTTGATTGACAACTTGCCAGCAGTCCTCGTTGTCAAAATGTGGGAAATCAGTTTAAAATATGAAACAATTAATAAGCACAAACATCAAAAGTGACCAAACACAATGGTTATTAATGATTCTTACCTTCGCAGTGCGCTCCAGTATATCCAGAAAGGCATGAGCAAGTTCCAGTCGAATTGCTTACAACACAGGAACCATTGTTCAGACAATAATATTGGTTACAAGGTGTGACTAAAGAGAAAGTAAAATATGACTTATGACATTTTGAGAAAGGATGATGTTTTCGCTCATTGGACATATGTTTTCCCAAAATAGGTACAGCACGTGCGAATCATTTAAAAGTGTTATATATTAATCTAAATAATTTAAAAGAAAGAATATTGAATATATGCCAGGAAAACACGATCCATATCTGACATACGTTTGTAATAAATAGTTAAAAAGCTTTCCTGGAAGTAACTTTTTTAGACACACAAGGGGCTTAAAGGGAAGACCAGTCAAACTCATGAATTTATTAATTACATTCACAGACCAAATGAAATATACAGTTAATGACGTAATAATTAACACTAATTAGCCAAATGAAGAAAATAATGCAGGGAATTTCACAAATGTTGAAATAATTATCTTTCCAACATACATACCCGAAAATAAATAATAGCATATAAGTCAATCATTGAAAAGTTTTTTACGACCCCCATGCACACAGTACAAGAGAAAACTCCGTAATAGCATTTTAAAGAATAATATGGAATGTATACAGGAAACGACACATCCGTTTATAAAAATAATCAAAGGTCAAATTTAATTGCTTGTGAAGCGCTTTGTTATTTACCTTCATCAGACAGGTTAGGGCTTACCATAAAGGTCAGTCAAACTTTTATGAATTTTAGTTACATTCTTGGACCAAATTAAATATACAGTTCTTGGCGATTGAAAGACGGAAATCCAAAAAAAAAGAATAACAGAGGTAATTTTACAAATCACAGTGATGTAAAGATGTAAACTGCTTCATTCCAGCAAACATTCCAGTACCCGAAAATAAATAAGATAAGAGCATACAACTCAAGCTTTTACGACCTGCACACAGTACAAGAGAACAACTCCGTAATAATGTTTAGAAATAACACTTTTTGGATAATTTTTATTTGAGTACTTCTTCCACTATGTTCTGAGGTCAATCGTAAGTGTTAGTTCTGTCGTAAATTATGACGTCCCAATAAGTTTTCCTTTGAAGTTTTTACACTTATAATCAATCTTAAACTTACGGATTTTTGTGAAAACCATTACAGATCTCTTTTTGTCGATTCTAATGCTGCTAGTAAAAGGTGACTTCTTGAAATATATATACAACATATCAAAACCCTTATTTTCACATGTTCAATATTGATAATTTAACTTGTACATATGTATATTCAGAGACCTATAAAATTATAATCGATTTTATATTTTGATCATGTGGGATTCGTTAAAAATCAATACATACATTGACAATACTTTCCGAAAAATCCTTCTTTACAAGTGCACAAGATCGTATTATCTCCTTCTATGCATGTGCCGTTGTTTAGGCAAGGATGGTACTTGCAAAGTATTTGTTTCGTAGCTAACGCTGAAAAAGATTAACTTACAATGTACGTTTAACTGATAAGTTTATAACAAAAGCGAATAAAGGGATAAAATAAAATCTTTTTATATAGGTTTTGTTCTACTGTACCTTCAGAGACAATCCTTACATCTGTTCAACCGTGTGGATTTCTATTCAATGTCATTGATAGAAAATTTAGGACTGCCAACTCACAAAAACAAATTTTCTATCATAAATATCCAATTACTTGTTCTTGATCATGCAAAATGTTGATTTTGTGTTTAATTGCATGAAATATAAAATTCGGGGGTGGTATCAATGTCAGCAAAGTTTCACTAAATCAATGCTTTGATTACCATTTACATTGGTGTATTGAGAGAGAATCCCTTACATCGTGAGTCACCCATCTTGATACAACGCAAATTCAGGCCATGCGTAAAGACTAGAATATTCTGCACAATTACGTTTAAAGTATTTCCACGTGCTCTAAAACATTCAGTCGCCTTGGCCCAGTAAATGAAACAGTCAACCTTGTATTAATATGCCATTAAAACATAGTAAATATTCATGATGAAAATATTAAACAGTGGGAAATGAAAAAGATGGCCTTTAAAATCAATTGAGTGCTTACTAGAGGTGACAACAAGGGCAAGTTAGACTTTATCTTAAGGGGAATGAAAGGTAGATGAATTACTTACATGTGCCTGTTTTATCCGAACTGTTGTTTGATCCACCTCGCAACAAAGAAATCAATATTATTACCACTATGAAAAGAACAGCCGTAAGAGACACAAAAACTGCTATCCACACTTTCCAGTGACTGGCCATAGATTTTGATAAACATTCCAAACATCTTGTAATAAAACTTCGAAAACAGTCACCTGGTGTTAATTTATGGTCGTTCTTTGTCTTTTGACTTGACAACTGGTCAATACAAATATTGTCATAGATAAATTCTTCATTGTCCGCAAGTCGGTATTTATTTACACTGTGGCCTTGCTCTTTGCCTTTCTGACAGCTCTCTAATTCGTTATCTTGTTTCGGCAACGCCGTTCCTTTATCGTGCACTTCATTATCATATTGAGGTTGCATCGTCACATTGATTTCAGTGAAATCTACGTCTTCTGGTTTTGCCGCCATAATCACTGCATGCAAACATTCATTCGCCAGTTTATGTAATTATCATTTCAAAATGAACCCTTACAGAACCTCAAATCTGTGAGCGTTGATTAATACAACATATAAACTAAAACAATACTGTCATCAAATCGTTAAATCTTTCATACAATGAATAAATAACCTTGCGTATACTGTATGATTTAATAACTATAATTAAGAATCATTTTAATGCTTTTATCTCAGTTATTATTTTTCTGGTTCGCCACAGCTGAAAATACTGAATAAGATTCCATTTAAATTTAAAATTTGATCCATTGTTTTCATCTTTGAAAACTGTGACCGACATCCAAAGGTACTACACAAGCCCGTTAGACCGTTAGCTATAAAGGGATTTGTTGGGGATTGGTGAAAAGGAAAAAAAAAGTTAATAACATTACCATTACCATTTGCTTCATTATATGAAAAAATACAATTGAAAAATATAAAAACGTGATTATTTTATTCCATTATCTGTTATACTGATACGTCATCAGCAATCCAAAACTTCGAATGCAACAGGACAATCACAATTAGAAAACATTATAATATGATCAGTTTCAATTTAACCTAATTGACTTTATGACCTTGGTGAAACATGAAAAAAATTGACCACTGAGTTGACAGGAAAGCAAGTTAAATCAAACAGATGGTCCAAAGTACAATTTAAATAATTTGTAAACACTGTTGTTATTGAATCTAAACCTTCACATTTTTATATTTGATTTTTTTATTTAAAATATTATTTTAGTTAAATATCACTGAGAGCTTTTAAATACTTTACGTGACTATATGCAGTGTTTCACTCAGCAAGATTGTTTTCAATTTTTAAAGAAAGTGATTAATTTTTGAGATTTTTGATAAAGAAAGTCTGATAGGGTGTAAACATTGAAAAGAAAAAGTTATCTTTCTTGGCTCACTAATAGTCTGTTGTTTTCTGTTGTTATTCTCACTGACAGCCGAATAAACAGTTTCAACCGTTTCGTTGTTAAACAAATTCACTTGAACATTGAATGCATTTAATGTCATACTTTTAGTTATTGATTATACTAAAACACTATACTACAAACTGCTAGTACAGTAATTATTAACTACAGTCACTGCAATTAATTAATTATTAATTAATAATGGTAAAAAGTGAAAACGTTAAAAGCATTACCATTAATTTCATTATATATATATATATAAAGAAAATAATTATTTCTTTAGAATTCATACCGGTACGTCAATGAAAATACAAAGGTGCAAATGTGACATGACAATATTACAGTATGTAAAAATAATAACAAGATTAGTAAAAATTTCAAAGACTGTCCACCGAGGACAACGACTTACATAATTCTGAAATACCTAAATGGGCAGACAACATCGTTAGTGGACAGATAAGACAAACCCATTGTGAACGAAGGAAGGCTCGTGTGCCCCGAAAAGGTAAGAAGCTCTGGTTCAATTAGTGGAAATGTCGTGTTCCTGAACTTGTTGATACTTGAACTGAGTAAAAAAACTCATTAAATTATTGCTCGTTGTCAACATACATGTATTTATTGTTGAAGCTGTATATTCTGAACAGTCGTCTTCTTGTTGCTTCAGCTGTTGAAGAACTAAAATTACAACAGCGGCGGTTTTATTGGTCTTAAAATATAAATATAGGAGATATGGCGTGATTGTCCCTAAGACAGCCATCCACCAAATGACAGTTGAATTTAATCTTCTACAGGTCCCATTACGACCTTCAATAACCAGAGTCCATACAAAAACGGAAGCGGTAAAAAGCCCCGAAATATTAATTATGAAACTATTCATAAAACACGACAATCGACTTAATCTATTGAAAAAATTGTGAACAAATAACAATATATGAATAATTAAACAACGAAAGCCACTGGACTACAAATTCTTGAATTGGGTTTGGCACAAGATTATGCGGCGGTGTTACACCAGTTAGTGAGCTCTCAACTATTCTCCTAACCTGGCACTGTGATGTGACAAAATAGCAATACAAACACACAATAAAAATCTGTTGAAATGGATTTCACTCTTGAGATCGATACTGAAAACCACCAACAAATAAATTTAGTCTTGTACCTGATACAGCAAAAGTATCCACCTTGAAAGAGTACTGGCATTTGCTGTCCACAAGTAAACCTATCAGGAATCCAAGTTTTCCTCTACTACGGTGTCAATATAAACACCTCCAACTGGAATAAGTGTATAAATATCATAAGAAGTCAAAGAAAGCATGGGTTGTGCTAATGACCATATAGAAATATATAGACAGGAAGTAGAAAATGTTACAACAAATATAAACAGTTTAGTTCCGTATAAAGCTATTTACAAGAAAGTCAATATTAGTACCAATAATAGCCATAATTAAAGATTAAATAATGATGCTGTGACGATATCATTTACGTGTAAGGTTATTAAGATGAAGTTTGAGACCATGTGGATTTTATTAAAAATTCCCAAGCATTATTTACCACGTATTTGTAAAAGTAGAATGTGATATCCCATGTTTCATAAGATGATTACAAGTACATCAAAATTTTGATACCAAATCTTAATATTTATGAAACAATTTAGTAAATCCTTTAATCAATTTCTTGTAACGAAATCGTTGCCTTAATAATTTTTCAGTTATACAGAGATTGCGTTCATAATCGTCCTTTATTTCAAACACGTGAATAATGAACAAGCTGAGAAAAATATACACCATACGAAGGAGCCAAAGGAACGTCGGATCCTTGTGTAAATAAACAAATCTGCTATTAAAGAAACACAATTTGTCCCCATTGGAATTCATACGACCTGTCTATAAATCGGATAAAATGTTTTTGTCTTGAAAGAAATAAACAGAATCAATTATATTTGTCTTTTTTCGTTATTAATTAAAAGGAATTAGAAGATACCAAAGGGACAGACGCAAATCGTTAAGTCAGAACACAGACAAGACCATGGCCAACAAAATGAAACAAAAGACACACTGGTCTGAAAACTAAAGCTAGAGTAACACGAACCCTACAAAATCCAGGGTGAGTTCAGGTGAGCCGGAAGGGTAAACAACTCCTACTCCACTAGTGGCACCCGTCGTGTTACTTAGTAGACAAAGCTGGTGTATAGTCGATTACTTATCACTCTTTTTGTCGTTCTTCTTTGGTAATTTTAAAAAGTGTTCTTTGTCTTTTAAGAAAGATAACACAAAGCTTAACCCTAAACAGAAAATGATACCATCAGGAACAAGACAAAGGAAAAAAACACAAAAAATAACAGACAGGTGTGACTTACCTGTAAGATCCCACAAAATATATATGGTAAACATGGGTAAATAAACACTTTCTGGCTCTTGAAAAACACCTGCCTTTTTTTATCAAATTCGAATAAGTCATGTTCAGCAATATCTAAAATAACGCAACCCTTTACAATTGAAACCATGTACCTTTTTCGAAATCATCAAAATATGTTGAAGATAGGTCAGCAAGAGAAATAAGACATATGTATTCGAGTCTTGCTGGGTATGTCATTATTAAGTTATTAAATACTTAAACCAGGTAATGTTTTATTGGTTGTATAATTTATACAAGAAAGAGTGTCGAGTCGACTATACGCTTTTAAATGGCTAACGTTGTGTGAATCTCATTCTCATTCGTACATATCTATTCAATATGGTATTGAATACAAGTACATAAATTCGTTACAAACTCTTCGAATCAAGAAAGGTTCGAACTTAACAAATTCTTATTTAACCCAAGAAGAGAGGCTAATCCAGAAGGGGTGGTATCCTCTGTACAGCGCTTTTTATGTTTCCTGATTAATGGTGATCAAGTAGGCGGTGATGTCGTAGTTTGAGATAAAAGCTCTGTAACAGCTGAACCAAAAGGACACAATATGTTGCAACAATCCCATAATGTCGAACAAAGGTTTATTTTCATCTTATTTTTGTTTCTTCGCGGGATTGATAAAATACACATACTATGTTCAACATAAACTATAGCTTATAAATATCAATTGCATATACATCCTGATCCCGAGATGTCTGCAGATGAAAACCCTTTTAATAATTTAGGGGAAAAACTGCTGTGTTTTCTGTTTACATTTATATTCGAATAGAGTTCATTAGACCATCCGCAAACGAAGTTTGGGTGTATATAAGAGACAGTCTGTCAGTCGTTCCGGAGAAACGTCTTCATTTGATATCTATTCAACTTAAAATTTGAAATACGTGTCCACCTTAATGTGTAAGTACAAACACATAACATTAATTTCTATGTCTATTTTGATAGAGTTATGACTCTTTCAGCATAGAAACTCTTAGCACATTACACTATTCAACTCCTCCAACACCGTTCAAATTACTGACTGCTATGTTGGTCTTTGGTTTATCCATGACATGCGTATTGCCACCCTATATATTAGGATTTTTAATTTTAAAAAAGGAATATTGCATTATTTTTCTAAACATAGAATTTTTTACACATTTAACACTTAAGTTTGTGTCCTCAACATCTCTTTCATCTTTCAACCGACCGACACTTAAATTTGTCTTTGGCTTATTTATAATCTGTAAAAGTGCCGCCTTACGGTGGAGACTAGTTCTGGTATTATTTAGTTATCCAAATCTTACTGATCAGACTGAGTTACGTGGTTTGCTTAATGTTTCAAATAATCGCGATCTAAAAATTTCATGGTATTGTTGACCACCAAAATATGTTTAATGTTGAAATCAGTAATTCGCAAAGAACCGAGTAGTTAATTGTTTGAATAAACAGGAAGACTAACCATATACAATGCCTGTTTCAATCGTGTTTCCGTAGTAAGGTGCAACTTGCTTATATTAAAAATTCTCTGTTACTGTACTTGTTTTATCGTTATGTTGTTCATAAAATTTTCTATCAGTAATGCAATCATTTAATTATTACCTTGTTCATTCTTAAACAGGACTTGATGTCATAGTTATGTTTTCTTTGTTTTGCGTCCGCGTGCTGGTAGGTTTTCTTGTTACTGAGTTAAAAAACCAATTCGAAAATATTTCAGAAAATCGTAGATTGAACAAGTAGTTGAAATTTTATGTTGCTTTATTCATACATAAAATAATTGTTGATTTTAAATTTTGAATGTTTTTATCTATTTGTTGAAATGGATTTACTGCAAAAATAAATTACATTTTTTCATGAATTAATGTTAGCATGTGTTTCATATTTATCCCAAAGGCTGTGTTTTTTATTCTGTGTGTGTATTCGTCCTGGCTGGCTGTAGGTTTCAAAAATTTATCCGGACACAGAACAATTAAAAAAAAAACAGACACGGACTAACCTAACATTTTTATCAAATAAGGATTATTTTGGTTGTCTCTGAATAAAATGCAGTTGAAGTTCATAAATAAAAACTGTCTGTACTGATCATTTATATATCGCTGTTTTTGTTAAATTTATTATTCTTACTCACTATTTTCATATACCATTTCATCGATATTCATGATATATGTCCCTTCTCCACACTATTTGACCTTCCATTACCCGTTCAAATATTTTGATAGCATTTATAGTTGTACAACAAAGTCGATCTTTACCAACTAATTTTTACCTGTGCGAAATTTCTTTCTAAATCTTCAAAATAAGCACTTAGTTGTCCTTTGAAGCTTTTCATGGCTTTTTGAAATTGCACGTCATAATGATTTATACATGTGATTTGTTTGCGAAAAGCTACTAACACAATAAAAAGTAAAGTTGTTAAACATAACATAATATCCAAGATAATTATACTACCATTTTCATTGGAGTATTTTTAACGGCTTTACAGTCCACTAGTTTTTCAAGATGGCAACCAGCGCAGAACTTCAATAAACATTGCATCATATGGGAAATTCATGTCGGAAACGGCTGTATTAATTTTTACCAAACCTAGGTGTTATGGTCTTAAGATGGTCCCCTCTAAGATTTATATACAACATGGCCAATGACCAACCAAGATGGCTGTTAGACTGGAACTTATTTTAACATTCGGTAAATTATGAGTCCAGTGTAGAATACCCATGCGAGAGATCAAAAGTGCAAAAATCCCATTGTTTCTGGGATAAAAATAACACCCTATTAGCAAAATGTTCACGGCTTAAGGGCAACCCGTAGAGGTTCACATGAGTAGTATGACTATTTCATCGACAATCATACCACCTCTTTATCTATATACAATACAGCAAATGTAATTTTAATATATCGTGATGTTTCTCTTGCTATCACCAATACGTTTAAGCTAATGCTTTTGTTCGGATTTGTTACAAAAGTGATGTTAAGCAAATTAAGCGTTAACATGATCTCAGTTGAATGTATCAAATAAAAAAACAAATGAACTTGATTTCTACTTTTTCAGTTGGCTGGCCTTGACAGATTGTCTCATTTTTAAATTAAGAAAAATTGTTTTTTTTAATAAAGTTTATTCAACAAATATAAGACACATATATACTTATTTCCAGTCTTTTATTGTGATTTCTGTTGTCAAACCTCAGATCTGCTATAAACTGTAAATAAATAAAAAATGTATTTATATAGACAAAAATGTTGACGAGTCAACAAGATGATATGTACATATTTCTGCTAGCACCGATATAATTTCGTATATAAAACACCACATCATGATTATTAAGCCGACTTTGACATCTAGAACTGCGAATTCACGACAGTACAGGAAGAAAAGCAGTTCCAAAGCCCCCAGCTTTACTTAAATTTTGAAAAAGAGTTTCCGAATTCCAAGAATTTGTACTTTTTGTGTTCTTTTTGTCGTTTCGATTGTTTTAATTTTCTTCTGTTCTTTGTGGATTAAAGATTTCACAATGGCACTTTGAAACGTGTTCTAGACTCATTAATGCAACTGAATCTGAATATTGATCATGTTTAGAATTCACTGAGTTAAATTTCAACAACTTTTACAGGTACGTGTATGTCTAATCGGTTATTAAAGCAATTCATCAGTTTTGAAGCATCCTTATCTGGCAGTTTTTAATGAATATAATCAAGTAAAATTAAAAGAAACAATATGGAATATATCCCCGATAGACACGATCCACATCTTAAATACGTTAATAACAAATATTCAGAAGTGCAATTAAAGTGCGTATAAAGCGCTTTTCTGGATTTAGCTTCATCAGACACGCTAGCTGCCAAAAATGCAAAAAAAAATTTCAAATTACTGTTACATTCATGGGCTAAACTTAACTGTCATGCTTAAATCACATTCTCTTGATTTTAAGACTATTTATTTGTTAGCAAATTTAAACAAAGCGAAAAAGCCGACAGAGATACTACCACAATCGGGTCCAGAATTCAAAAATCCGGAAGTACAGCATTTCCAGGTCGATCCTGAGACTTCACAATCACCTCCGTTGCTACATGTTCTTCCGTAGCAGGGGTCATCTACATCAACGAACTCAATATTTTTGAAATACATTAGCACCTTTTTATTTAAATATTTTGATTCATTTATGTATACCATACTTACTTTGGCACCTGTCTCCATAGTAACCAGACAGACAATTGCAAATACCAGTGGATCCTGATATTTGACAATCTCCTCCGTTACAGTTCACATCGGTACATGGTGTAACTAAAAGGAGATACTAACACTGCATGAACAAACATACCTTAATTGACGCCTGTCGTCTTACGTCCGTCCGTCCTTTCGATAACTTTTCACGTTTTAATCTTCTTATCTGTAATCGCTTTGTCAAAAGCAATCAAACTTGACAGGGTTCATCTACGTAACATTTATGTTATGTCTTTTAAACAGCTCGATTGGACAAAAACAAGGCCGCCATGGACAATTCCTGTTTATGATTGGCTGGTACATAAACCGTCTCCTCTGACACCGCCTGGCCATCGCAACAATATTTCAGAGGAGAAAACAATGGGGGGTCCTTTAAAATGTTTTCCGATTTGGTTTTGGTTAAAAAAAAGACATGGCCGCCATGGACGATTCTTATTTCGGATTGGGTGATACATATGAAATCATAAACTCTGAAAATGCTTGGCAAAATGGAACAACATTTTACATGTGGCATTAATGCGACCACCTTTCTAAATTTAATTTTATCCCGACCAGAGTAAAAACAGACGATTTTTTATGTTTGGCTGTGGCCTAGAAATCTCCTATGAAGCTGCTTGGCCAACTGCAACAATACTTTACGGGAAGCATCTATGGAAGGTCCTTTATATAGTTTCTGCATTTCGTTTTGATCGGAAGAAAAACATTGTCACCATAGAAGATTCTTGTTTCTGCTTGGCCGATACACGAACAAAGTGTCTTTGAAACCGCTTGGCAAAATACGACAATATTTCACAGGGAGCAACTATTTCGTTTCTTTATGAAATTGCCTCATTTTGACACGAGCATACAAAACAAATGGCCGTCATGAATGATTCGTGTATCTGATTCGCTGATTCTTGAAAAATTTATTTTCGGAAACTGACAATATTTCAAAGGATGCATCTATTAAAGTTCCTATTTAAACATTCTTCATTTTATCCCGATCGGACAAAACATGGCCGCTATGGAAAATTTTTGATCTGATTGACTGATTCTTTTAAAAAATCATCTTCTCCTCTTAAACAGCTTGGCAAACGCAACAATATTTATCAGGCAGTACTCATGAGTGGACTTTATAAATTTTGTTTTATTAAATCAGGGCCATTTTGGGCAATTATTTCTGATTTGCTAAAATATAAGAAATCAAGCATCTCTGAAAGCATTTGACAAAATGCACTAATATTTGACTACTAGGCCAAAATGATTCCAATCTTAACCAAAGTATATGAGAATTTTCACAATATTCGCTTTGTTTTGAGTACACAGGACACGATACGGACTCCGTTTCAGTACCGGTTACATTTTAATATCATCACATCTTTTTGATACTTTTTACAGCTCGACGAAGGTTGTTGAAATGTGTCCATTATTTGAGGCATAGGGGAAATCTACAGACGTATGTAAAAGGAATTAGAAGATACCAAATGGGCAGACAGAAATCGTTATTTCGGCAGATAGACAAGACCATGGCCAACAAAATTAGACGAAACACACGACTCTACACTGAAACGAAAGCTGGAGTAACACTAAACCTACAAAAACCAGGGTGAGCTCAGGTGCTCCGGAAGGGTAAGTAACTTCTGCTCCTCTAGTGGCACCCGTCGTGTTATTCAGTATTCAAAGCCGGTATATAGTCACAATCGATTTTAGCAACAACCGGTATAGG
The DNA here is from genome assembly GCA_034783895.1 of Geukensia demissa. Classification (NCBI taxonomy): domain Eukaryota; kingdom Metazoa; phylum Mollusca; class Bivalvia; order Mytilida; family Mytilidae; genus Geukensia; species Geukensia demissa. The sequence continues at coordinate 17,298 of JARWCS010371740.1, forward strand.
AACAGAATTGTATTCATGACAGTGGGAAGATATCAATTGTCATTTGTGAAATGGATAAATTATCTGTTTTGGATGGATGCTTCATCGACAATATTACCACATCACCTTTTATATATATCTAAATTTCAAGTACAGCTTTGTAATCCAAATGTGGCTCATCCATTGTGTATTCTATTTTTGCCCAACAAGTTCTAAGTAGCTTCTGCAGCCTGCTGTAACCTTATGGTCTAATGTCAACTGCGTGCGTTTTAATGTTATTTGTTTGTTTGGCGTCAGGAAAACATTGATATCTAGCTTTCTAAAGCCTTATTCTAAAAACGATCCCATAGTTTCTCCGTCAGTATTATTCTAGTTTCAATTTTAAGTATAGTAGATATCTATTCTTAAGGTATTCAAACCATAATTAACCTCGTGATTAATAAAAAAAAGTTTGCTATGTGATACATTACATCATCTTTCATTCTTAAAATTTACAAAAAGGAAACAATTTAAATCCTTAATTGGAAGGACAAAGTGATTGAAATTTGTCATAGAGCTAGGATTTTTTGTTTTGCTTGAATCATTGGAAATATTGTGACTTACATTGACAATATTGACCATAATACCCAGCTGGACAGATGCAAGTATAAAGTCCTACTCCATTACGGCAGGTCGCTTCATTTTTACAAACATGTGTATCACATGGTACATCTAAAATGATATATTAAATGATAACAAAACATCTCTTAAATCTTTCCTTATAAGAAATTATCGGCAATATGAGCCGCTTTCCTTTGATGTGTACTGGCTGATAAAATCAATAAATGTGAACTGGCCCGATTACAAAAATTATTGGG